>JAUCMT010000048.1:1257966-1268377 GCA_032357475.1 Enteromius thamalakanensis | reverse complement strand
ACTGTGGGTCTAGTCACGGATCACTGACGTTAACAGCTACGATCTGCTTCTTTCACTACACTGTCACGGTTCCTAACTAATAATACTAATAAATAATCATCACAACCAAAACACAGATACTTACAAGACCAGGGGCCTGTTCCATAAACCAAGATTAGAGTATAAGTCAGGCTTATTTCAGTTAGTCTGACTTATTGCCAGTTCATTTGTATTAAAATAAGTCAGACTATCTGCCAAAAGCCTGGTTTATTTGGTAAACTTCTTTTATGGAACAGGCCCCAAGTAGAAACGTCCTTTGTTTGTTTGTCCGCTGCTCTCTATAAAACTATAAAAAATAATGCTATTTAAATGTTTAAAAAACGTACATGCATTTAATTAGAAGCTGCTTGGGCAAAAAATGACATGTAAACAATTTTAAGGCTATTTAGTCTAGAGCTAAACCATAGCTGTCATGAAAATACACAAATATCTTTAAGATATGATTGACACTGTGAACATGACGGGATTATTAATCATCTCAAGCGCTGCCTAAACAAAATCTACAGTGAATCAATTCAGACTATCAGTGGACTACAGATAGCTGCTCTGACTACGAGCTAAACCGAGGCTACGCGCCGGCTACACATACAAATATTAAAGAAATGAATCCAAAACCCTGTAAACGCTGCCGACTTTGCTTACGTTATGGACTTATATATGTCTCATTTATTTTTTTAGTTTTTTTTTTTGCTAAAAACGACATGTAACCAAATTCAAGATTATCTGGGCTAGAAGTGGGTTACACATAACCGGACTATATCAGGTCTATACCTAACCCAGATGGTGAAATGACGACTATTGCTTGCTGGGACGGACCCGGGCTCCGATAATATCTCCATTTGCTCTGCGCATGCGATCTGAAATCACATTTTATGGTGAAACACGTTTCTCATGTAGGATAAGTGTTTTAATAAAGAGCTCAAGAGATCTGACTCAAAGACCCGTCGCCTTTATTTGGCGAGGCTAGTGCTCTATGCTTCATATATTATTGCTATATATTTTATTATTGTTGTGTTGCTGGAAATAAAAAATAAGGCTTGAATTGCGAGTCTGTTCTGAATTCATAGACTATTTTGACCCATTTTTTGTCCGATTCATTGGTTATTATTACAAATATTGAGAGTAAATCTTTCATTTGCAGATGTCACTCCAAATACTGTACCAGGCTTTTAGTGCAGCATGAAAAATTAAATTTAAATTATTCATTGACAATGGAATTGTAGTTTTTTTTAATATATATCTAAGGATTAAAAAGGTGTTACCCATCTGATTCATCGCGATCCCACAAAGTTATTAGTGAAGTTATTATAATCGATAATATATGCATCTGATGTATTAAGCAAGGTACCTGGCAATACAGTAAATTTTCAGCGCTATTCTTTTCAAATGGTAGCCTATTGATTTTAAAACATCCAGAAAAAAACACGCACAAAACAGAGCGGAAAGGCAAAAAAAAAAGAAAAAGAACAGCGCGAGCGCTTGGAGTATGACGTCACAGAGCAGCGGTTCTAAACAGCCCTGCTGAAGATTCTATCTGCTGCAGACGCGATCTGACCGAGAGAGTGACTAGAAGCAGCGACTGATTCCTCTGAAAAAACTCTTTAGATTCACGGTTTACACACAGGTTTTTCACAGTTTACACACACTGTTATCAGTATATATATATACTATAATCTAATTTTTGTCATAAATCAAAGGAAATATCTAGAACAGCTGAGCGCAGAGAGTCTGAAGGCGAGTCTCACTCGAGCCGTCTGGGCTTCAAACACGTCCAGTTTCCAAAGTTTTAATCTAAACGACTCAATGAAGGACTGGATGGAGAGCAGCAGCCCAGCAGGTGAGATGGAGACCAGCAGCAGTTATCTCTATAGTGTTATTTTGTTTCTCTCAGTTTTGGGTCTCTTTGAGAAGAATGAGTTTTTCCAGCAAAATCTGAAGTGCTGTGCTAGCTCGATATTTAATATTTCTGTCATACTGTAGCCTGGCCACAAAGGGTTAAATCTTTCTAGTAATGTTGAAACCTGTCATGATCAGCTGGAGGGCCAGCTCAGGCCACAAGAGGGCACTCCAGCTTCCCACGAACTCTGTGTGTGTTTGTCTCTGTTTACATGCCCGGACTTTTCCATGAACTCATGTCTCCGCCCACTCGTCAGTTGTCTAGGTGTTTGTTTGTTTCACCCCACCCCTGTGACCTACTTTCTACAGTATAAAACCCCCTTGTGTTTGTTTGCTGATCATGGTTTGTTGTTTATTGTGGTTTTCCCTTTGTGTTCCTGATTATCTTTTGTTCTGTCGGATTACTCTGTGTATCGATCTTCGCCTGGACCTGGACTTCCCCTCTGCATTCTCCCAAGGACTCTGTTTTCCGGTACAGTGACTTATTGCTTTGTTTTCTCGACCCTGCCTTTGTGTTTTCCCCTTTAACTCTGTCTGCCGGCGTTCGACCTGTTTGGTTTTGTGGATCTATTTATTATGATGTTCACAGAGGAGCTATTTGCACTGGTGCACCAAGACCCGCCGTTTGAGGACTTTGTTTCCGCATTTATTCCAATCGCGGATCGGTCGGGACTAAATGACACCATCATCACCGCAGCTTTCCTGAGCGCCACGCGTCGGATCTGTCCTTTTGAGTTGCCCGACATCACCGCGCTCGAATGGATGAGTGATGCTATGTCTGTCACCGAGCGACCGCTAAGGGAGCTGTCGTCTACGCCGGTGACACCTCAGCCTGCCATAGTAGAGGCTATCACGCTCACTCAGCGAGAGGGGCTGAGTGAGGCTCTGTCAGCTAAAAGAGGACTGTCTGCCAGCCCAATGAGGTCCACTCCTCTAGCTGAGGGTGTCGGGTCTGCTCCATGGCCCGAGAAATCATGTGCAGACCAGTCTCCTCCGATAACAAGCTCTGATGAGTCACCTAAGGCCCTCATGACTCCTGTAGCATGGTACGAGGGACCATGCTCAGCCCAGTCTGCCCCGATCGCGCAGCCTGAGAAGCTGCAGAAGGCCCTCACCAGTTTTGATCAATCAGAACCCGAGTGGCTGGATCCGCCAAACGCCGTCTGTGATCCGGACCTCTGGTGGCCAGAATCGTCCGCACCAGCATATGGGCTTTTAAAGATCCTTGCGGTTCCCAATCCGCATTTATCGGGTCCCAGTCCCGAGTCACGGTTCCGAGGAGCAGTGCTTCCCGCTGTCGGTTTCGGTGTCACGGCCAGATGGTTTGTTTAACTGTCTGATCCCGTCCACGGAAGGTCCATCAGTGGCTGCACGAACCCCGGGAGTGTCGACTTCGGTCGTAGATCTCCCAGGGAATCCGCTGAAGGTTGCACTACCACCGTGCCGGGCCGGTCAAACTACTGACTTCTCTGTTCTCTTCTGCGCAGTCTGGTTCATGGAACAACCTAAAGGGGTCTCCCCGCCGCCTGATCCTCCCTGGTGGACATCTCCCTCGCCTGGTCTGCCCAGAGGGGTATCTCCTAGATCTGGTCTCTCCTGGTGGGCAGCCTCTCTACCATCTGCTCCGGCCCTTTGGGCCACTCCGCCGTCTGGTCGGCTCAAGTGGGCATCTCCACCGTCTGAACTGTCCGAGTGGATGTCTTCACCCCCTGCTCCGCCCTGGGGGGCATTGTCCACGCCATCCACGTTGTCCAGACGGATGTCCCCACCGCCGGCGTCGCCCTGGTGGAAGTTACCACTACCGGTTCCGCCCAGATGGATAGCTCCGCCGTCGGCACCACCCCGGTGGGCTTCTCCGCCGCCTGCTCCGCCCTGGTGGGTGTCACCTCCGTCTACGCTGGCTAGGTGGGCTTCCGCCCAGCCCTGGAGGGTACTAAAACTGTCTGGTCGGCCCTGGTGGGCATGTTCTTCATGGATTCCACCAAGGTGGGCGTTTCCGCCGCCCGCTCCTCCCTGGTGGTTATTCCACCATTTTCACCATCAGGAGCGTCTGGAAGCCACTCCTTAAGGGGGGGGCTATGTCACGCCCAGCTGGAGCTGCCAGCTGAAAACTGTTGATGGCACTCCAGCTCTCTAAGAGCTCTATGTGTTTTTGTGTCTGTTTCCACATCCGGACTCCATCCCCCATAATGCACCTCTCCTCACAGCTGTTGCTCGTTTGGTTCAATCATTCAATCAGTTCACCTGTGTATATATACCAGTCTGTTTGTCTGTCTTTCACGGATCATTGTCTCAGTGTATTGCCGTCACCCTTGCCTTTGTATACCTTCGTGTTTTTGTTTCTTGTTGGATTTTCTCGTTGCCTTTTGGACTGTTTATCTCGACGCTGATTCTTGCCTGTGACCCCGACCTTCGCCTGGACCTTCGTTTACGAACTCTGCTTGATTCCTCGACCCCCTGCCCGTCTCACGGTACTGTCTCTCTCTCTGCCTGCATTGTGTTATCTGCTCCCATCTGACCGCCTTTATGTTTGACTACGTTTGTTTAATAAAGCCCTCTGCATTTGAACTCGCATGTCTCACCTGCTGAATCATAACAATATATATAAATATATTGTAAATATTTTTTCTAGTACAGTACATTCACAATAAATACACATTTATGACTTCTTTACACTTGCATTTTGTAATTAAATCTTTTCATTTTAGAAAATAATCTGTGGATCGTCTTTAAAAAGATGTGTATTAAATTAGATATGTATTTCAAAGCATTCATGAATTACATTATTATTATTTATATACATATTTTTATTTATTATTTTTTGCTGTGGCCCACTGTGTTGTTTTTGTTTTGGAAGTGAATAGCGATTTCAATTATGTTTTCTAAAACATTCTTCAAATTGTTCTGCTGTTGTTTTATGAATAAATGGTGGCTAAATCTTTTGTCTAAAAAACACGTTGTGAGACCGCTGTGTTCTACTCCATTCCATCGCACACCGTCTAGCTACTTATCTTGTGTGCACCTTCCCCAAGGCAGAAAATTATACACAAGAATGATTCAATACCCAACACAAACAAGCACTGAAATATATGGGTGAACCTCATGAAAACATTGCCCAGTCATAGTAAAAAAATATATATATTTTGCACTACAACATTTAAGTAAATGTATTTATTTTAATGGCTTAATTTTCAAGAAAAAGCAAAAAAAATAAAAAATTCTTGCATAAAATACATGTTTTTTTTCTCAGTTCAAATTTGTGTAGAAATATAACCTGGACATGTTCTTAGTGAGATTTACACACATGGAGAAAAAAAAAACAATTGCTTAATATATGAAAGTCTTGACAGAAGTGTCAGCACTTTCCCTCTGGACCGCCTGCATTTAAAAGATAAGCCCAGCTCATTTGAGGACAGTAAAATCTCGAGGCTGGACAGAGTGGACAGATGGGTTGAGAGAGGCGTAAATGAGGAAAGCTAGAGAACTCACACTTTATGCTTCGCTACGTTTCTTCTGAGAGAAATGTCAAGCCGCACATAATCAAAGCCACCAGTCTGTTCAGGAACGGGCCTCACGAATCACATTTTGGTGCGTATTATGTTCCGAAAAGTAGCGACTTGAAAAGTTGCTAATGCTGCAACCACCTGCGTGTGACTCAGAGCCGAATGTTTCATAATCACTCACACATCAGCGAATACGTCGAGATAAAGGCAGACACACAGGAGAAATCCTCCTAGATGTCTTTGTCTCCGTGCGAGTTGTGGGAAGTTTGCATGGATGTGTTCTGATGTTTAGCATTGATTTGAGTATAGTGAATGCAGTTGCCATGGCGACAATGACTCACCCCTCTCCGCCGACTTTGGTGATCTTGAGTCTGAAATCGACCGAGTTGTGGCTGGGCGGCTTCCACTTCAGAATGTCATCACATCTGCCCGGCTTATATTTCTACAGGGACGCAAAAAACACAGAGACAAATCACTTTATGACATGAAGCAAACAATGCAGGAGAAAAACAGTACTCCTATATTAGCTAAGAAAAGGATTATCAACAGCAATGCATCACCAGTTTGTAGGGTGCTCTGAAAACAATGAGACCCAAAAGACAGACTTCATGCATCAGCATTGATACTGTTTCTCTGTCTCTATTCCAGACCTGCTCAGTTGCCTATATACTGTCTTAACCCTTTAAACCTACTGGATCATCATTAACCTGATCAAAACAAACAAAACTAATGAAAAACCTGTTGCACACATCCGATTGATAGTATATATATATATATATATATATATATATATATATATATATTTTTTTTTTTAGAAAATAAACAGCCTTTTATTATAACTGTGAAAAAGGACACCTTGCAGTCTTTTTAGCTGTACATTTAAGTCAAATAAATTTTAAAATCTAAAAATTACTTTATAAGTGAAGAATCTTATGTTAACTTGATAATACATGCATCATTTTTAGAAACATGATTTTATGTGTTCATCATCTCAATTATCCCAGTGCCACTTTTTTGCATTGAGTTATAAGTTTTGACCCCAACTATAAAAACTACAGAGCATTCAATATAAAGGTAAGAATTTAAATATCTTAATCAAACATATTATTAGGAGATAAAGAGTTGATATTTTTAGTGCACCAAATGTATATTTACAGCATTGTATAACATTGATTGATTTACATTGCAAGCTATAAGAACTTCTTTCTATTCTTTTTTGTTTTTCCACCATATAAGCATCAGCATCTGCAATAATTTGCATATTTTTTGCTTATTTCAGGCCTCTGAATAAAACTGATGTGATTTTTTTCTTCTGAGTTTGAGATTCATATTCTCACTAAATCACATTATATATGAGCTGCGTATCAAACATGATACTTAAAAAATAAGAAAAAAGGACTAAAAAAAAAAAATGGCAGCTTTAAGCCATCAGAGGAGTGTTCACCTGCAATTCGTTTTGCATTTTCATTTAACTTTGCTTTGTGCAGAAAGTTCTGAAAGCCCAATATTGTAGGAAGTGTTAAAATTAAGATATTTTTATATAAACCTGAGAGATTTCTGTCTCACTGTCCATTTGAAACAACATGTGAGTTGAAAACTGATGACATATTGCCAATTGTCAGCTATCCCTTTAAGGTGCAGAAGGCAGCTCTCTATGTTTTGAAACAGAGCCACAGAATTGGAAATAGTTACGTTATGACTGTCTTCAATATTTTTACTACAACATTTTCTGCTCGTTCGAGTCATTTGGTGTGAACTTGGTGGGCTACCACAAGACCATCTAGACCAATCAGTAAACATTTGTCTGCGACATAAGCTAGATGTACAGCTGCTAAAGTATGAAGCTTACATGAAATACAACTTACATGAAATAGTGTAAATGCAAATACCATATGAATTCTTTCAGAGTAAAAAAGCTGTAGTATGTAAACATAATACAATATAATTGGCTCAAACTGTAGAATATATGAGAATAATTTTATAATAAAACTATATAGAAATTCATTGTGCTTTCCTTTTATGAAATGGGGCTACATAAATGGACAAATGTCTTTATATTGTGTGCTACAACAAATAACTATAGTACCGACAGCATAGTTTGACTCTTTTGAGTCACTACTTTCAATAACCTGCTCAAAATGACTCTTTAGTCACAGGTTTGAATCATTTAACTTTAGCATACAAAAAACTTAATTCTGTACAATTATTATCTACTATACATTTCAAGCACTCTATATTTCATTGTCTTACTCTACAAGCTGTTTTGTGCAATAGGTGTCCTTCAACTACTCAATACTCCCTTGTACTCATTGTCAGGATGCATTTGTTACAGTTGTTATACTATTTTGATTAATAGCTCTTCTATCCACAAAGACCAGTCATCAGGATTGGCTTTAATCCAACTTCTAGCACTCATTCGCATTAACGACTGCATTTACATTTAAATTACAGTCATTCATTTACAGCAGGCGCTTCTATCTAAAGCTTCTTACAAGTGCAGGAAGGGGTTTGTTCAACTCTTCTAAGAATAGTTTAAATAGTAAAAACAATAATACAATTTGTGTGGCCATCACTTTGTGTGAAAATTCAGAAAATGATGAAATACAGTATACCCTTCAATCTGGACTTAGTAAGCTTATTATAATGTAAGCTTATTATAAGAACTGTAAAATAAAATAAAAAAAGTTTAATAAAGAGAGATAAAACAAAACAATGTCCTTCACAACTCTAAAATGTGGCATGTGACTACGAGAACATTCATTATACATTCATGTCAACATTCTGGATGTGATGAATCAAATCTGGAGAACCCAAAGTGTGGGAAGACAAAAATGAGGCAAAGTAACAGATGCGTTGCCAGGAAACAGGATTTGAGCCAGCAGGACCGCTACATGGTGGGAGGTTGTACCTCTAAAAGGCTCAATGTAAGATTGGGGATGAAAGTACGGTTGTTTCGGGTCAGAGTATCCAAACAACCCTCTCAATTTCCACTGCATTGGTCTCTGCAACAATCAAAGCTGTTTACCAGCAGCTACACTAATGATGAGGAGAGGATACAAACACTAGCGCCTAGTAACTGTAAGAGCATCATCTCATGAGAACCAGTACCTTCTCACAATAACAACAACGGGTGGATATTACATTTCTAAATGGCTTAAAAACAACTGTCTTCTGATAAATAAAGCTGAATTGTCCATACAAAATAAAAAAATTATAATACATGTATATAATGTATAATTTGATATTTTGACCATTTCACCCTCAGGCCATCCAAGATCTAGATGAGCTTGTTTCTTTATTGGAACAAATTAAGAGAACGGTATAATTCCATCGATTGTTCACCAGTGCAGTGAATGTGTGCCGTCAGAGTGAGAGTCCAGACACAAGGGATCCATATGATTGTAGTCCATCATTAACGTCTTAATTTTATAATAAACTAAAGGGACTTTAAACCATTGCTTCCACTTAAAATACCAGTCCATTATCAATAATAACACTTGCACCAGTGAAAATGTGATTGTCTGAACTGGGGAGAAATACGCATTATTTCCAAAACCAAATTTATTACAGAAATTCTTATTCTTATATCTTATTTACAGTTTGTAATGTAGCTTGGGAAGAATCTTTACTAATTACTCTCTTTGAAAAGTAATAAGTTACTAACTTAATTATTCAAATGATTTGCTAATAGGTTACATCTTAAAATTCCTATAAACCATAGACAATAGAAATTAAACTCTTAAAATTCTTTAGATTTGAGTCTTTTAGCTTTTAACTGTACAGCGTAAACATTTGAATAAAAAATGTAACCTCCTTTGGTTAACAAATGAGGGATTTATATAAAAATATCACATTAAAGGTGCTGTATGTAGAATTGTGGTTGAACTAGGCATTGAAGTCCAAATTCAAAATATTATCCTTCTCAGACTTGACGCACACTAAGGTTGCCATGATTGATGACACCAACAGGAGCAAGCACAAGTAACTATTAATTAAATGAAATACGCTATATTTTCTGTCAACTGGCAACCCGGAGTGCCGAAATACAGTTGGGTAAACTGGTAGTGTGCGGGTTTCACAAACCAAAACAGAGACCAACATTCAGAGCTGGAACGCATTTTTTTAAAGGAGAATAACTTTAGCATTGTTTTTTTTTCTAGATAAACAAGTATGTGTAACGTTCTATGTCTGTTTAGTTTGGTTTATTCTGTGTTTTGTATTTTTGGTTTGGTTTCGTTTTTATTGTGTTAGTTTCAGTTTATGTCTTCCTGTCTTCCTTCCTGTTTGCCCATATATGGTCTTTCCTGTGTTATGTGATTATTAGTTGATTCCCTTCCACCTGTGTTTCCCCAGCTGTGTCGTGTCCAGTGATTAGTGTTAAGTGTATAAAACCCCTGCCTTTGAGTTTGAGTTTGTCCGTCCATTAATGTGTTAGGTGTGGTGTAATCTCTTTGTGTTTGGATAATTAAAAGACTATTATTTTCAAGAACTCTACAATCTCTTGCGTTCTCCTTCATCCTCCGGCATGCACCGTGACAGAATGTTAACTTAGCATGTTTCTTAAATAGCATAAATATGCAAACAAATTATGCTATTTTAATGCTCTAGAGAGTCAAATACGTACTTACAGCACCTTAAACTAATATAGGTATAAGAATAACAGAAGTGATCTGATCTTCGCTTTTATATGGATTACATAATCAGATAATATCGGTTTTAGATTTGAATTTGACACTTCAAGCTTTCTAAAGACACGTCTCATGTCATGATTTAACTGAATTTAGTCCTATCTGTATGGTTTCTTAATGGTTTCTATGGCGCACCCGCGCAAGGGTTAAAGACGTTGCATTCAATTTTATCTTAAGACTGTAAATTTACATTTAAAATTCAATATTGATTTAAGAAGAGGTGAAATTATTTACAGTGTGTAAAACACGTAAATTATCTAAAACTTAACAATAATCCCTTACTTG
>JAUCMT010000048.1:1214987-1237901 GCA_032357475.1 Enteromius thamalakanensis | reverse complement strand
GAGGTAGCGACATGATGAATGATTTATGTGTGAGGGTGTGTTATGTGTGGTGGTTTTTGATAAAAACGAAATTATATTTGAATGTATTGTGTGTTTTGTCTTTCTGTGTTCTCATAGGCTAGGTGCTTTCAGACATGCTTTCTGCACATTTACACCAGGACCAATCAAGCCAACGGAATATTTCAATAGCCAAAATCAAAGCACTTGAAGTCTAAAGAAATGCGCGGTAGCCTAAGCGTTTTAGATGTTCCCGATAGCCCAGGCTATATTCATCTTCCCTAGAAGTGCGTCAGAATACACGCAGGCCCGCGAAAGAAACAAACATGAATCTCTTTAATTATAACAATACGTTTTTTTTTTCTTCCTGCGGGACGGGAGAAGACACAAAATCAATGCATCTCTATTATCGTGCGGGAATAAATTCTCAAGAGTTTTGCGGGTGCGGGCAAGAGTGTAACACACACATTGCGGGAGCGGGCGGGAAATGGTCGGAAATTCGGCGGGCACGGGATGAAGAAAACAGTCCCGCGCAGGGCTCTAGTTTGCACACACACCGTATAATACCACATTAACCGTGGATTATTACTGCCATTAGCTGAAATGCATATGAGGAAGCCTAATGAACCTAAAACAAACCCTTTTATTTACTCTTTAGCTCACTGCAGGTAATTATTTTGTGGCAACCTTACATCCAGCTTCAATTTCCCCTGACCTTGCATTTGCAGTCAGAGCGTATTTCTCTTCTAGCAGTTGTTGTTTGTGTCAGACTCACCCCTATAGGCTGGAAGATAAGACCATCAACTTCATGGCTGACCTGCGAGGTGAAACTGCCCTCCAGGAGCTGTGAACAAAGCAAAAGACACTGAGAATATAAAACGTGTATACAGTACAAAGAATATGTAGCATACAGGCTGAGAAACTCTCAGAGAACAGGCAAGACAGATGAAAATCAGCTTCTTGTTAAACTCTGAAAAAGTTTTCAAAGCAGATTTTCCAAACACTCGCTCCATCTGCCTATGTTTGAAAAAAAAAAAGGTAGCACAGTCCCAAAACTCAAGCCGCTGAGCTAGAAGTTGACATGTCAGACTGCTTCCACAAACACAGAGACGTTTCGAAAAAGCCACTGAGCCACAGTGTTTAGTCTTTTAGAGGCTCACTGTTTGCATATTAAACTGGGATTTGTGAAAATGTATCAAAAAATGTACATTTGCATGCAAGCATTAGTGTCTGGCTAAACTCATCATAAAAACAATGTCATAACATTGTGCTGTTTGTTTGAGCAAGAGCGGGCCTGGGGCTGTCTGATCAACCAATAACAGTGCAGCATGTAAGCTTCAGCGCCTTAAAGGGATAGAAAATTAGATTTCTGCTCATCTTAGAAATTCATGTGCATCTCGCAAGTCTTTGAAAAATCTTTGATTAGCGGTAAATCTCTATTACCTGTTTTCAAATAGAGAGTCTGTTAATACACAGCTGGATGACTGATAAGCTACGCAATATTGCGTCCAGCATCACAGAAGATTAATTTGCAATAATAAACCGGATATTGCGTGGCTGGTCAGTGATCTACGGTTTGTCTTATAATGTCTTTTTATGTGCCGCCTTAAATCGCACATCGCCTGTATAAAACCATGTCTGCATTTGTAATTGGAGAAACGACAAACACTGCTCATACAGATATTTGCGCTCCAGGGTCACATGGAATAAAATACCTAGTAAATGCTTCAATTAGCGTCAATTTGACAGCAATTGATTGAATGGACAACAATAAAACAATACGGCTTAAATATGTTAAACAAAAGATTTTTTAATTAATTAACAAAACAAATTAAAATACACTATGCTATTAGGCTATTATATTATCAAATATGTTTGATGTTTTCAGTCGATATAGGAACACTTTTGCTTTCATTTGTCGTTCATCTCCTATAAACAAAGCACGTTTTTCTGCATGAGTCTGCTAGTTTATGATGCTCAATTGTGTAGTGTATGACGCCTAAATCTGTTCAGATTTTAAAAAAAGTCAAGTAGCGTATTCCAGCCTTTATTTAAACGGCAAAAGTCAACAGGCTCATCCAAAATATATTCAAAATAGGCACTTTTGCATTTCTTTTCAAAACTAATTCGTGTCATTGTTTTTGTCTCCCATAAATTAAATCTGACTCCCGCTGCTGATCTGTGATGCGACTGTCATTAGACACGCTGCATTGAGCAGCCACACTCAGTATTTAATTATAGAGTATGTTCTCTAACTGAACTAAACGTTTTTTATACTATAGAAAAATATATAAACATCATTGGGGAGGTGCTGCAGTGGGCAAACGGCATAACCAGGGTTGTGTGCTGGTCGGTTTTAGGTGTCATCATGTTTTTTGGAACAACATAACCAATGCTTCCATAATATGATGGATTTCCAAGAGATACTTGGACTTTCAAAAAAATGTGGACAAAGATTCATGTGCACATTCAAAAACCAGAGAAGAGTTTAGTCTCAAGCTTCTAATTTGTAAGTTATTGTTTTCAAATGACTCTAAACATGGTTTTGATCACTACTTTTGCTGTATTGTGTTAGTAGGAAATATCATTTTACTTGTGTTCTAATCATTTTAGCCACCGCAGTGTTTTTTAGGTATAAGTTTGGAATAAGGATAAGGAATATGATGCAGAATAAGACATAAATAAGTGCTTTATGATCATCAATAACCAGCCAGTATTCTAGTCATATGAATGCTAATAAGAAACTATTTTAAAGTAAATAGTGGAGTAGAGACAAAAAAAAGGTGTTTCAGAGGTGAAGTAATTAATTGTACATTTAATTAAAGATACAAAGACAAAAACACAAATGAATCATTGAAATAATGTGCACTGATGATTCAACAATAACAAATAAGAAATTAATCAAGGTCAGTTTTAATTTTTTCTTTGACTTTGCGGAACATCCTTGAGAAATAGCGAGTGTATATGCAAACAATACATTATTACAGCAAAGTGTACCGAAATCAAAAATGCATTTCTTTAAAAAAAAAAAAAAAAGTCAGTTTGAGCGAGAGGCGACGGAGCTCTTATGTTTTCATTACCATGGCCCCGTCTACAAAGCAGCTGCTGTAAATGAATTCCTTTCTAATAAATGTTTCAAGACCTCGAGCCTGCTTGCGTTTAAACGGATCTCTGCCGTCAATGTTCGCTACAAGACTCGGACGATATCCTGCTGAACTCAACACTGCTCAATAGAAAGACTCTCGACTTCTTTCATTACCGATAATGTGTCCTCAGCTGAACGTGGCACTCTTCGACCTTACCCAGGATCCTCAGGGACTGTATTATATTAGCGCAGCACACGGGGCCGCAGAGATCACCAGTCCATGATTCTAATGAAGCACGACCCTCCACTCCACATTAGCGGCCTTATTTTCTCATTTAATCTCTCAGAAGCACGTCTGCGCTGCTGCTGAAAGAGCCGTGGATGGTGTATTAAAATTCCAGTCAGTCAGGCAGTCTGCTGCAAACAGCATCTTTCATGGCTCTGAGGAGCAGCAGCCTGTACCTGCACAATTCACAGTCTGTTCAGAGAAGTGGCTAGTTAAAGCCGCCTTCCCACATCCAAACCTGTTAAATGAGGACATTACGGCTTAATGAGATCATTAACGGGTGTTATACTCTTCAAAGTCGCGTTTGAGAGGAAATGATGGCGGCGCAAACGTGTGGGAAGAGACTTAAATGCTGAGGAGCAGGTTACTCACCACTTCATACCCTGTCTTTTAAACCCCCCTCTGTCATTTTGTTCCTTATTTCTTTCTTTCTCTTTATTTTAGATTCTGTAGATTTTGTTTTTTTCATCTGTTTTTATTGTGCCATCTCTTTTATTCATTTGTTTTTTCTGTATTCACTCTTTTGTGCTTGTTCATTCTCTTACTCTAATATCCTTTTTGTTTAATATCTCTATTTTCTGTCATTCTGTTTTGGTTCATTTTTTCATTCATTCGTGAACCCTTTTCAAGGTCACATCTATTCCGTTTGTCTGTATGTTTTTTTTTAAATTACCTTTCTTTCCTTTAATCATTTTAATCATCAATTTTAGTTTTTTCTTATCTCAAGTCTTTATTTTAGTCATTTGCAATCTTTTATTATGTCTTATTTATTTCTGTTCTTTCCCTTTTGTGTATTTTGATGTCTTTCATTAGTTCCTTCTTTTCATAATTATTATTTTTTACTTTCTATTTTTTACTTTAATTATTATTTGTTTATTAGCACTTTCTATCGTTCTGTCCCTTGTTTTGTGTTATGTGTGTGTTGTTTTATTGAACTTATTTTATTTGTTCTTTCAAAGCAAAATTGGTCACTTGCATGCAGAGCAGAGAGCCTGACAGTCATGATTGACAATTGTGCATGTGATTCTGCAAACAACCAATCATGACACTCAGCTGCTCATAAACAGAGGTTCTGCATCTATTAATGAGTGCTGAAGACTTCCATAGACCATTTGATAGAAAATATCAAGAGCTAATTTGCTAAAAGTTTTCAAAAATCATGTTTTTTCATGTGCATTCCAATTAATCTCAATCAAGCTACATTGTTTTGTTTTTTTTTATAACTAAAAATGCAGCTAACATGATAAAAACAAAAACATGTAAAACATAAAAAAACACTAAACAAATAATCTCTATGTATTTTTTTAAGATATAAATGCACAATACTACATATAAAGCAACTTTAAGCTGGATGTTGCCTACAGTTACATTATATTAAAAAAATCCCTAAAGTGACTGCTTTATTTTATTAATTATAAATATATTTATGCCATGTGATTATTAACATCACTATTTGATGTTTAATAGTGATGTAATAAGCTAAAATGTGTTAAACAATTTTAGTTACACCTCAAAATAAGTATACAACTCATTTGTACATTATACTGTATATCAAAGGGTTGGTTCACCCCAAAATACAAATTGTCATTAATTACTCATCCTCAAAAACCTTTGTTCACAAATTTAGATATTTTTGATGATATCAGAACCATCTGGTCCTCCATAGACAGCAATACAACTGAAATGATAGAAGTAGAAGTATTAAAAACAACGGTAAAGAAGTCCATGTCCAGTCATCAGTGGCTCAACTTTAGATTTCGCAATGCTAGGAGTATACTTTTTTTTGCACAAAGAAAACAAGAATAATTTATTTTACTTAACCATTCTTCTCCACCATTTTAGAGAGTATCACAACGCATATGCACGTATTTGACGTGATCAGCCTTGTTTACATCTGGGGAAAAGCACGCACATGTACGTAATCTGCGGTAGTTTACAACTAATGGAAAGCATGAAAATGGCAAAACACGCAAGTCAAGAGAGAAGAATGGTTGAGTAAAATGTCTTTGCACAAAAAAAGTCGCAAAACTGAAGCTACTGTAAGTCACTGATGTCACATGGACTGTTTTACTGATGTTTTAACTACTTTCTGGATCAGGGATCGTCTCAGTTGTATTGCTGTCTATGAAGGGTCAGATAGCTCTGATTACATCGAAAAAATGTCTTAATTTGTGTTTTGATGAACGAAGATTAAATTTTATCAACTTTAAACTAATTCTAAATACTTTATTGACGTATACTTATAAAGAGAAATACAATGTTTTGTCTGAAACACTGAAATCTCTCCATTGTGCTTTCTATTTTCATGAGCTGTGTTCAAAACAAATACACCCTGCATCACAATTTGCATACTAAGCATCCTCTCTCTCACATCACAGAGCTGGAACTGCTCGGATGCTTGAGTCTAGCTAGAGATGAAGCGCTTCAGAGCTGGCAGACTGAAGCGATGGTGCTTCATCCGCTTTTAATTGTTTTTAAATGTCACATAAGTTTAATGGTTGAGAATGAAAGTACTTCATTTTAATGCGGATAATGTCAGAAGGAAGGAAGAACTGTATATTACGTCAATAATAATAAACTAAAATGAATTGAGGAGTATCAGAACGTTAATACTGACAGGATGATTGAGAATCCAGTTTATGGTGACATGATGCATAAAACTCAATTAGTGACGGATATTTAAATCTCACTCACAGATGAGTTCTGTCTTAATAAATAACATTTCAATGAAAACCATTGTTTGTGCTGTCTGGGCTTTAATGCAATGAACACAATGGGGGAAAAATGTCAAAACCAAACAAAGGGACACATTTATATTCATCAGACACCTGAATGTATGATGAATACCCCAAATCAATACACTAATGCACAAATAATTAGCAAACAAACATGCCATTTTGTATCTATAACTAAATGCATTTCTGCGAATTCCACTCTTTAATTAACTTTTATTTGTTCTTTCACTTCTTTTAGTCAATTCTCTTTGTGCATTCTTTCATTAGTACCCTTTTCATTTTGTTCTCTTTAAATGTAGAGCCATTTTCATCTGCACTCTGTTTAAATTTCCTCTCAAGCTTTTAAAACAGCATGCGTTCATCATATATTTATATCGCACTGACCACAGCAGATTATCATTCACAAGCTGCCATTTATGACCTAGATATCAGCGTAAACAAAACGTGTCCTGCATATTACTGGCCAATTGATGCTTGGAGAGTCTGGCCGCTGAAGGATTTTCAAGAGGGATGAAGACTAGAAGAGACACCGCCGCACATGATAGCTGGTGGAGGAGGATTCATATCTGATGGAATTGTGAGAGGCCCAACGAACTCCTTGACAATAGTTCTTTGATCCTAACTGTAGTCTGCAGTTGAGATGTCATTCTCTACCGATTGGGGGGATACCAAACTGATGGGAATCTTTTCTCCGATCCTCTATTTTCCACTTCCTGTCTGCACATCAGATGGCTGGAGACCTCAACAATGACACCCTCTCAATTCTCAACAGCCTGTCATTATGACTTCATTCTCAAAGACTCCATGCTCAGATCAGAGTCCAAACAAGACAAAGCCGAGATGCACACACACACACACAGAACACGAACTTGGAGGTTCAGGGCACAGAGGAACCAGACTTTAGGAAAACAGACTTATTCATAGAGAACAATGAACAGAGAAGCAAGTGCGGTTATGAAAAGGCTACTACCAACATGGGATGAACCTCGTCTTGCTGGAAATTTCTTAGAAACCATCGAGCATGTTAATTTCACAGAAAATGGTCCCACTTATCGTTCACTGACACGCAGCAGAAGAGTACAATATCAGGCTGATGTTCCCGATATTGAACTGTAAGGGTCTTTGTATGAGAGAAGGAAAATGGTCTTATTGTGGGGGTTATACAGTATCTGTATATAACAGGTCTGAACAGTGTCTAATTAGATCATACAGAAATGGTACTGACATTTTCTCAATATTACTTGATGATAACATGAACATAAATAAACTCCGTAAAAAAAGCTGTATTTTATTTTAGGAAAACATGAATGTATGTGCATTTGCCTGCCTAAAGGGGTCATCAGTTGCCCATTCTGATGTTGATGCTTTATCGTATTAGGGTCTTAATGAAAATTTAACATTTCTCAATTGTAATGTAATACAACACTCTTTTCCCGGTGAAAAACAGCAAGCTGTTTCAGTGCATGTTCCTTTAAATGCTAATGAGCTCTGCTCACCCCACCCCTTTCTTGCTAACTAGCACATTATTAGGAAGGGCAACTTGCAAAAAAACAAAAACAAAATAAAATTCACAAAATACCCTTAAACTCACTTCTTCGGGAGGTGAAGCTGGATCACAAATGATTTGTACAAACATAAATGCATTTAGTATAAATGCAATGATCGTCAGCGGATCAGATGTCGGGAGTAATTGACAACTGCTATTTATTACATCCAACAACAAAACACCTCAATCACTTAGGAGCCATTCTGGTCTACTCCAATGGTAGACTGTTAACAGCTCATCGTTAATATTGGGAATTTAAAAAAGTCACCAGCTGGATTTTTATCATTAGGGTGAATGTGTAAACGCACTGCCAACACACATTTATGTTCAAAAAACACGTTAAAGTGAATTTTGCGATCGATGACCCCAAAATTTAGAATAAAAAACAATGAAATGTGTTCATAAAACTTCATATGTTCATAACAATTATTAACTGAAATAAAATTATTAATGCATTTACAATATTAGTGTATTTCATTCATAATGTCTTTAAATATAAACCAAACCTTTATTTTAGTGGTTTGCAGTGAAGACTTTTTTGAGTTTTTGTTTGTTTATGATATCATGGTAGTTTTTAGTTTCTAATAAAAAGCTAAAATGCTGTTGAAATGAGAATGACTAAGTCAAATAGTTAGACAGCAGACGCCGAACACCCCACGAGTGTGTGCTTGAATATGTGTAGTAAATAAAACAGTGTCGCTCATTCACACAGAAACATGCAGAACATACAAACTTGTTACCGGCACACACAAGACTCTATATGTAAATGTTAAAAGTTTCTCAAAACTTTATTATTGATGTTGCAGATTTATTTTTTCGACAAATATCAATAACAATTCATCGCCCATTAGCAACGTGCCCAGATATTGAGGACAGACGTGTGTGTGCGTGTTAAATGAGCCGAATCTTTTCTCCTGGGAAATGAGGCTAGAAATGTTCAATAGTTTTTGAAGCCACAGCTACACCAATTAGAGCTGAAGTCGAGACCAGACCAAGATCAATAACCGATCCCCTAAGACTGTCAACAAAACTACACCCAGAACCGGTTGTCCAAATACAATGATGTCTATGACTCAAATAGGCACAATATTGAGTAAATATTCAATATCTAGAATATATTTGTCAATTGTCTGGAATCTGTAAAAAAAAAAAAACATCACCCAGACTTCATGTAATTATCATCTTTGGATACAAACTGTAATCACCGACTACTCACAAACATCAGAAGCATCTTGCACTTAAACATACAGCCTGTGGAATAACCAGACCATGTTTTACAGACTCGCTTGTTTCTTTTGTGTTTCCTGGGATGCAACCTTCAAAGTTTTAGATAACTTCTGAAAGAGCAGGAGAAAGACGCTTTCATTGAACAACACCTTTGCACTTCTACAGTGTGTTATACCTGACAAATAGATTGAAAGCAGCTTCAGAGAGAATGCAGTCTCTGTAGCAGGAGAACTGTGAAGATTACTTGTAGTTGCTAGTTTAAAGAGGTTACTAGTGTGAATAAACATAGCACATAGTCATTTACCCGACCTTTAAGTGGCATTTACATGTCCTTTAACAACACACAGCCACAGATAAATACCTTGCGCGCAGCGTGGATGTCGAAGAAAGGCTTGTTCCTGACGCTAAAGGGTTCCTTGGATTTATCAATCTGGCCCAGCCTCATTTTCTCGAATCGTGGAGAGATGATCTCCTTCTCGATACACAGCAGACGTCTGTTGAAGTCACACTGACCCACAGGCTGACCCTGCAAAGCACACACACACAAACACCTTAGATAACATGACTGGATCCACACCTGACAGAAATCAATCAAATAATTACTCCAGTTGTCATTTGTAATGCTGGAAGATAACAAGATATACTGTAACTGATTTTACATCAACATGCCAGTCATTCAGACATGATTACTTGTCTATATTAAAGGAACACTCCACTTTTTTTGGAAAATAGGCTCATTCTCCAATTCTTATTCTTAAAGGGCATTCTTAAAAAGTTGAGATTTACCATATTTGAATCCATTCAAAAGTTGGAGAATGAGCCTATATTCAAAAAACGTGGAGTGTTCCTTTAACATAACTGACTATTTCTCTTTGAAGGTGTTTTGTTGTCCCATTTTACTTGTTGTCCCATTTTAATTTAACGAGTTTTACACTCTGTACAACATCTTTAAGATGTATATGTTCTTCGTTATAACTGGCAAATCTCTGTATGTAGTATACAGTGTTATTCATCATGTCGATTCATACTGAGCAAGTCCTGATTGTAAACGTGGTTGAGATGATACATTTCAGAATGAGATGTATTTTGCAGGTTTCATCATGTTCTAAGCAGACATGACAACTTAATAAGCCATGACAAGTAACAAACGACAAGTCACTTTTTACTGTCACCCAAGGTGAAACTTTAACTATTTTCTTTAGTAACAAAGTAAAAAAGTTGCTGTATTGTTTTAAATAATAATAAGCATCAAAACATAACTATTTGTCACAATTAGCCCATTAACACAGATAATTTTGCAGTGTAATCTGAGTGTGTTCAGATGAGATGTTGTCAGGCCCTATGTCAGTAACAATTAATCTCTCTGTATTCAATTCCTATATATTCCCTACTTTCTGACGGAAACGGGTAGTTGTTTTAAGTTCACTTAAATTGGAAGTTGTTATTCTTTTAAGTCAAATAAATGTTCAAATGGATAGCTCTCAATTAAACTGAAATGCTGAAAGGCTACATTATAGTCAATAACTAAATATTAGGGAAAACAACCATATCCTAGAGACATCATTAGCATTGGCATCAGTGATACTCGCTTTCAGTCATTAACAAATGCCATTAAACAAATATTACAAATAAACTGTATTTTTTAAAAACTTGTGGTGGTGGAGATTCATTTCACTTTATTTTAAGGTGTCTTTGTTACAAGTGTTTTTAACTTATACTTAAATTAATCAAATGATACAGTGCGCATACTGCTCTTTGTTTTACACTGTACTGATAAAGAATTTAAAAATACCTTCCACTAATTACATCTGTAATTAATTTCTGTAGATACATCTATAATAACACTGCCAACCCTACCCCTTAACCCTTCATTTAACCTACCCATACCAAGTGGCTATTCATTATTTTTATGCAAATACTAAGTAAGGACACCTACGATTAACCTCATATTTAATCTTATAATTGTTATGGCATTATTTTCATCAGCACTGAGCATAAAGTGAAACGTGTAAGCAAACAAAAAGGGGTTAACTACACACTTGTCAGATACAGAATGCATTCACTCTACAGACAGCACCAAACATTTCTGTTCATCTGTACTGCTAAAGTAAAATAGCCAAAGCTTTCAAATTATTGTTTTAAATTATAGATGCACTAGTCTGTGATATATTGCTGCCATGGTTTATTTGTATGTAACTCTTAAATTACTCTCAATAACTTATATACTTTGGTGAGTTTCTATTTCAGTAGAATTTTAGCTGTCATTCTAGCTTTGTAATGTTATTGTTAAAAATGTCAAACATTTAAATGAATGTTACAGAGCACTTCATTTAAAGTGCTGATTTCCTGTCAAGTAAATAGCGGGCATGTCTATTATGATTAGCCCCAGAATTCCACTGCGAATAACTCTACTAAACATTAAATATTTTCAAAACGATTGGCTGAGGCAGTCACTTTGAAGAGCATTCCTCACTGCCAAGATGAACATTTTAAAATGAGGCTTAGACAATGCCTTAAGAAACTTAATCTGGAGTTTATACCGCAAATTTTAATCAGGATGCACAAAAACAAAAAGGCAAAATTCCAATTAGATGAGACCTCCT
Source organism: Enteromius thamalakanensis (assembly GCA_032357475.1). Taxonomy (NCBI): domain Eukaryota; kingdom Metazoa; phylum Chordata; class Actinopteri; order Cypriniformes; family Cyprinidae; genus Enteromius; species Enteromius thamalakanensis. The sequence continues at coordinate 1,226,422 of JAUCMT010000048.1, read as the reverse complement.
GCATCAACAGACTAAGGAATGGAAATCTGTTGATCAATGACAGTTTCACAATTTAGAATAGAATTTGCTGTACTTGCTATAAATTGGCCCGACTCCTCCCAGACGCTCATAACTGATCTCCCCTATTTCTGTCCATCAGACTCAAATGTCAAGTGGTCTCTAGTGTGCAGGTCTCTGGGTGGACCGAGTTGTTTCAACACTGGAGTATGTCTACACTGCTCAAAAACCTGGTATTTGAAAAGATCAGGCAAAATGTGATTAATCTTGATTTGCTCCCATTAGGCGTGATGAGAGAACGTGTCGGAGGAACAGACGCGGTGTGTATACGTGCATCAGAGCGGCTGCGAGGAGCTCTGGAAATAATCCACCTCACTCTCTCTCCATCACGAGCGCAGCGGCGTCTCCATGGTAACGTCTTCACATCACGCTCACCGGTCTCGGATGTATGGCAGCGCTCCGATGGGACCGCCGAACTACGTCACTACGAGCGAATCAAAGCTTTACCTCCTCACTTAACTCCTCAGAAAAGGCTGCGACTCGCTTAACAAAATGGATTGGAAGTGATCAGTGGAAGACATCTCCACTGGAGCCAAACATCAGACAAGTTAAACGCAATCCACTGTAGCTCTCTGCAGACAAAACGGCCCTGAAGCTCTGCTTCCCGCTCTGAAGGGGCCTGTTTTTCTGGGACCATTCATCCTCGTGCTGACAGCAGAGTCGTGTATTACAGCATAACAACACTCCTTTGTCTTTAGGAAGCTCCTCTTGGGTCACTTCTGGATTGGAGCGAGTGTCTCGTTTGATGAACCACAGTCTGTATTGCTACATATAAATACATGTAGTCCTGCTATTGATGTGTTTATGTGCATGCATGTTTTATGACGGTATGGTGCACCAACATTAAGAGAGACAAGTATGCCTGAGAGTTGGTTTATCTCATCACAACCAGTGAATGGTTACTTGAAGATCAAAAACAAATAAAACCGGTTCTGATATATGTCCTCCAAATTTTTTTTACATTTTTAGAAGAAGAGAGTAGAGGAAGAGACACCTGCGAAAGAGATACAATTTCAAAACCAACCTCTATAAATTCTACATCTTATTTGCAATTTTCCAATTTCCCAGTTTCCTATCGCACGAGCAGACACAGCGGCAGCCCCACGCTCTGCGGGCAACTTTCAAGCACAAAATGAGGAATAAAACGCTCATCTATATTTAAGGGACTCTCCAGACATACACATTCCATATCAAAAAGTAATGAAAGCTTCTATAAATCCAGGGCCTGACAAAATTATAGAAACATTACTTGAAAAGGGAATTTAACATAATAAGATTCAAAGGTGAATCGTATTAGATAAGCAGAAAGGCCCAGCATTAAAGGCAGCCTGCACTTTCATTTCCCATCTGCTCTGTTTCCAATGACAATGTTACTGATTTTGTTAACATATACGAGCAAATGCAATTTTTAATAATGAATTAATGTTGTATTTGATGGGGTAAAAAAAAAATATATATATATATAGGATAGTACACAGATAAGGAAAGTGACTGCAACAGCTATGCAGATTGCATACAGATTTGCCATCTGCATGCTGTAAAGGATTAGGTCGTCTAGTTTTGTTCTACATCAGTTTGTGCTAACTGGGCTATTTGTGCTGATTATAAACTACACTATATTTCTACTACCCCTGCTTCAGCTTTGCCATTAAAGGAATAAAATACCAGTGCTGCGTCCGAAATCGCATACTGCTTAACATTTACATACAACATTTAAAATTGAATGTACTACAGGACCGTTAAAAATGTATGTTATATATAGTATGAATGTGGGTAGTATGAATGGAATTCAGAAGTACTACATCCGCCATAATGTGTCATAACAACAGAGCGAAAAATAAAACTTTCAACAAGTCATCTGTTTATTTAGATTGTGTTAAACAAGTGTAATTTAAATCACAATAAACAACGTTTTTTTCCTGATGTACTTACACTTCAAATGAGCCGCGTCTCAATATTCCGCCATTTTTCGAACATGACAGCTCCTTTCTTGGAGCCTCATGGGATAGGAAAGTGTCTGTGATATGTCTACTATAGAATTCGGGCGGAAGCAGTAGGTTATCCGGGTACTTCTCGCCTACTGAATTTCGAATGCTATGAATTCAGGCATAATACTCGCCTCGCATACTGTTTTTCACGTACTGTAGTATATAGTAGGGAAGTAAGCGATTTTGGACGCAGCATAGCTCTGCCCTGAGTCAATCTCAAAGATTAGGATCCCTCATTCTTTCCAACCATATCTCCACATTTTTAGCTTTAAATGTTGTAATTATTCAGCTTATTGTTCATAGAAAATTGAATAAGTTTCCACCAGCAGTCCAGATCAGGGCCACAGAAACCAGATTGGGACATCCCTACAAATTACATTTTAAAATACATTCAAAACTGTGATTTTACATTGCAACTATTATTTCGCAATATTACTGTTTTTACTGTATTATTGGCTCAAATTAATCAAAAATATATCCCAGTATAACGTAATTTAATCATAATCAATTTTTTTTTTAATAACTAACTTATAAAGTAACAAAATAATTACACTGTGAAAAAATGACTGCGTGAATGACACAGACACTTATATATAGGTTTATGTTTAAAAGGTGCTTGTGATGGGCTTTGGCATTTGGTGTTTATCAGTGTATTTCAAAAGGTACAAAACAGATTTCAGTACTTTAATAGGTTGGTATATTAACATTATATCAGTTCATGAAATTACCGTATTTAACTGTAAATTTAACTTAAAAATGTAAAACCTAAAAACAACCACAGTAGACGTTTTTTTTTTTTCTCCGTAAATTGTACAGAATTTTTTTACAGTGTACTTATAAAGTGAAGTATTTTTTTTATTTTTATAAAGTATAGTACTATATATATAGTATATTCAATACAAAAGATTTTTTGTTATTTTTCCCAAAGTATTTACTAACAGCTCTCCTGTCATCATATACAGTGCTTATAACCATGATGCTTGCTGTAGACTAAATGTGAGCATGCAAACATCTTACTTGCATTTTTTATAAGGGTAGCCTAGGGTCAGCTCAGATAAGCAAAATTAATGTAATGTTTTATATCCATACAAAGTCATTAAGCAATGCAAAAATGGTATAAGGTAAAACACAATATTGTAATGTATTACTTAGTAACTTTCTCTAACACTGACCAGTACTGCACGACAAATTGTGATAAACTGTGGTCAGATGTTAAGCCTTTAGGGAGACACATACAGAGATCTGCTAAATGTCAAACAATGAAGCCTCTGCAAAAAATTTACAAAGCCTTCATAGTGAATCAACACCTCTGTGATTAAAACAAGCCATCTTAAGCAAATCTGCAGCAGGGTTGTCATATAGACACAAGTCAGCATACAAGAACATATTCTGGTTTGAAGTTTGAAGGGTGTCTTCCACCCATCAGATTTGCAGACTAGAACTCTTCTGAAAGATTATTATTACAGAATATTGCGTTTTATACACCCTTCAGTCTGCTAAATTTGTTTCTGGACAAATATCTTTGTTAAATTCAAAGCAGTTGGAATTTAAATGGCCACGTTTCGATGGTTCTGCCAGATTTCAGAGAATGACAGAGGCTCTGACTCACTGTGATTTGGTCTGTTCGGCATCTGGCCAGAGCTCTGGAGCGCCGAATTGAACATTTGGTTAATCCAACAAACAGACAAACAGAACAAAAAAAAAAAAAAGAGAAAACATTTTCTTCCCATAATAGGGAAAATTAACAGCCGATTTAGATCTTTTTTTTTTTTTTTTAAAAAACAGTGGCGATTTGTCTTGTCCATGACGTGACAGAAGCTCTGCTGCATGGTTACTAAGGTGCTGTTCTGAGTGGTTGCTAGGTGGATACTTCTTGGCTCAGTAGTTCAGGTCTCTGGATGTGGCTCAGTTCTTCAGTTTTTGAAATCTAGGGTATTTTTCACCCATATTCCAATCTGGCAGGCGACAAAAATTCAAACTGCTTGGAAAAGTAATAGCACATTTCTCAATACAAATGCACGATTGAAAGTGTTATTCAAGTTCACTGAGCCAGTTCTACAGAGGTGATTGAGGCAACAAATGAAGCAGCATAATCCAGAGGCAAAAAACAAACAAACTCTTAGACACCAATAGTAAACCATTTCCGTAAAAGAATGAATTATCTTTGACATACATGGCATTACGTGGTTTGCCATTTTAGAGAGTATAACGCAAGCGTACACCTTCCTCTAGGCATAAACAACTGCAAATGACGTGCTTTCCCCCGGATGTAACCAAAGCTGATTACATCAAATACGTTAAAGCTCGTGTGTGTGCTGTGTTGTAAGTTATTTTTATTATCTTTGCGCAAAAAAAAATATTCTCCTAGCGTTGCATAACTGAAGTTTAGCCACTGATGTCACATGGACTGTTTTACATATGTTTTTATGATGTTTCTGGATCTGGATCGTTTCTGTTGTAATTTCTGTCTATGGAGGGACAGATATTATCTAATATCATCAAAAATATCCTCAATTGTGTTCTGAAGATGAACAAAGGTTTTATAGGTTTGGAATGACATGAGGGTGAGTAATTAATGACAAATTTAAATGTTTGGGTGAACTAGTCTAGAACTTTAAACTAACCCTTTGTTTTGAAAGTTTCTATAAATATTATCAATTATCAAAATTATCAATTTAATATGTCATTACTGAAATATCAACCCTTGAATGGCAGTTTACATTACCACATAAAAAAACTGACCTGGAGCCTCTGAGAATTTATTTTGTTAACAAGATTAATGAAAAACGTTGAAACATTGATTTAAATGTTTACTTGAAGTGATTGACATATAGTGACATAAAGTGATGACAAAATGTCTTATCACTTTTATATAAAAAAAGCAATAAATAAATAAATAAATTCTTAAAATTAAAATCCACAAGCAAATCAGCACACAAAATTGTCATTAAAAAAAATTTAATCCCAACCCAAATCATCCAAAGAAGCATCAAGTCAAATCCTGTATAATATGTTCAGTGATTTGGCAATGTTTATATTGACTACATACCACTGAACGTCATACTGAAGTATTTCATGTATAAAAAAATTCAACCACCTTCTACTTCACACTAACAGTCAAAGTAATATTTTTAATGAATGACCCAGGGAGAGTTACCCTGTTTAATACATATGGTTAGTGGCTTGTTCCAGTCACTAAACCCTGCTTTAAATGAGCAATAAAGTTAAAAAATCAATCAACTTTAACTGGTTGTAAACAGCAGTAGGCAGCAGTGAAAGCGGGTTTCGGGAGCCACATTATCTAATGAAAGCCCTGCAGAACCAAGCAAACCCATCTGTCATGAACAACTCCAGTTCTGACACAGCAGAACCCATCTAATAGAGGAGCATTTTCCATATTTTGACTCCTGATATGTCTACACATGATCTCACCGATCTTCTTCAATACATTCTGAGGCGAAGCTGAATCAAAAGCGTCAAAGAAACAACAAACTGTCTGGAAAGCTAGTCTGCTGCCTCCTCCACAGCCTAGTACTCAGATGAGGAATAGTGTTGTGCAGTTTACCTTCAGGGCTAATTTCTTGGGCGTGTTTGCACTGTTGCTTCATTTGCATATTTCCTTTAATGAACCAGGAGCTAAAACAACTCCAACAGTGTGTGAAAATATTGCTAACAGCAGGCACAATCCATCCTGTAGAGTTAAACGAAAAATAAAAGACAGAGCTACCAACTTTCATTTCTTCCACATCCCAGAGGCCACACAACTCTCTACAGGAGCAGAATGCAAGAACCGGTAGGAAACCTTGAGCCTACATCACAAACACAACACAAAGTGCTTGAGTATGTTAAAATAAGTGCTTTTCATTCGCTTCTGCTGGGAGCCTCTAAAGACTCATGTTGCATGGCCCAAACAGTCAAATGAAGCAGAACACCAGGGTCTTGGCAATACAAGCTTGGGCCCCTGGAGCTGACCACTGATGCATTGAGCGCACTTACCACAAGAGACCTCACTACTATTTTCAGACATCTTTGCCTCCCGAATCAGTTTTTTCTTCTAAAGCCCATGACTTAACATACAGTAGGATGAGGGGTGCACAAAGACGTTGTGTTTGAACACCAGAATGGAAAGCTTTACAAGATTAGATGCCAGATGGCAAATCATGGTCAAAGCTGACGCTATATCTCTGCCTTGCTAGCTGTCCAATGAGAGCCATGAGAGCAATTCTTAACTCAAGAAGACTTGTTGGAAGACTCTAGTTCTTTCCAAAACATCAAGGGGAATGCTCAGTAGCTAATACACTAGATAGACATAAATGCTGTACAATCATCAGTTTTTATTATATTAACAAGTATACAGCAATTATATCAGTGTCAAGTTAATCCATCATTAAAAGTCAATAAGCAAACTGCAGTTGGTTGAGTTACATGTCAATTATGTCTTCCCGTCATCTGCAGTGCAGAAGAGGGTCAGGACAGAGACCAGAAAAAGGCAGAGTTCAAGTCAAGACAAAGACCAGAAAAAAAAAAAAAAGTAGTCAAGGCAGAGACCAGAAGAAGGTCAATCACAAGTCGAGATCAAGACCAGTGGATGGTTATTCTACTTAGACTAGTCTTAAGGCCCTGATATTAACAAATTAAAATGAATATCAAACGAATATCTTAGTTTGAGGGCAAAAAGTAGTTTGAAAAGACTGAGTGACCGTATACTGTTACCGAACATTCTGACACTCCCGTGCTGCTGGAGGCCGGGTGTAGATTAATGTAAACATCGCCACACGCACGTCATGATTTTGCAGAGTTAGGTGTATTCCTGGGTTAACATATTTTGTTTACCCTGGAACAACATTTTAATCCAAAATTTTTGTTTTGACCATATCTCTACACCTAAACCTAAAGCTACCCATGAGTAATACCTAAAATCAGAGAAAATTGTAGATGACGGACACTGATGTGCAAGCACCATACACTAATTGTAAGCTTAAACTTCACAAAAACTATAAACTGGTTCTTTAAATCTGATTGGCTAATCACAATGTTGTTCCAGGAGGGTCAACAAAGATGTTGACCCAGGAACATGCGGAACTCAGAAAAATCTGGTTTCTGCATGCTGGCTCGTAGCCTATAAGTTTGATTAAAAACAAAAGTTTATTTATTATATACCTTTTAAATTTGCTTTAAAAGAAGAACAACAATGACAGCAGCAGTATGGTGTAATCTTCATTCTTTTCATGGCTTTGGAACTTGTATCTGATGTTTCTCTACGTCACTTTTTGCATAACTCCAGATAGTTGACACAAGTGTAATTTCTTTGTAGGAATTAATTGCTTTCCACTTACAGGTGCAGATACATCTGTGGCAGCTCAGCTACAAATATATGGACTTACAGATGTTGCTCCCAGTGCCTGACCTCGGCTAAATGAGAAATGAGAAGCAATTTCTGCGTCAAAAGTTAGGGGTTTCAAAACAAACCCACTGATTGCATAACCGCCTCAAACTAATAGTAGCTTAAAAACAAGCTCCCCAAAAGGTTCACGTTGGTGAGCGGATTCAAACTGCCAAAACTTAATTTTGGCCTTATTTTGTTCAAGTACGTCACTTCATTTCATCCTTCGATTTCGTTTGAAGTATTCCAGGGCATTTAGTCTTTTAGTTTCACAAGATTAGTTGTTAAAACCCAGTGGCTATGTTTATGCAACTGGCCTCAAAAGAGGGTCAAAACAGAGAGAAAAAGAGGGATGAGTCCAAGTCAAGACCATGAATGGCAGAAGATTGAGTCCTAATCAATACCAAGACCAGAGGAGGGTCAAGGCAGAGTCACGCAAAAGCCCAGAAGGTCAAGTCTAAGAGAAGACACCAGAACAGGGTGTAGTTCCAGTCAAGTTTGATACCAAATGAAGGTGAAGTCCGAGAACAGCAAAAGACTCGGTCCTAATAAAGACAAGACCAAAAGAGGGTCAAGATTAAGTCATGAGACCGCAAGTGTCTCTAGTCCAAGTCAAGACCAAAATCCAGACAAGGTTCAAGATAAATTACAATTCTTGACAGAAGGTGGTTAAGTTTGAGTCAAAACAGTTTTATATATTTATGTAAATACTGTAATAATGTTTTTTTAGTCCAAGCAGAAAAAAGCCATGATGAGTAACACCACGGTTTAACAAATAAATAAAATGAACCATTATGACAACACTGTATTAAGGAGTAAACCTGTGTAACCAACATGTGAATTTTTTCCTGTAATCTGCAGTGTTTGATCTCAACAATAGTATGCTATGTTAAATGTGTTTTGGAACACCGTGTAACAGTGATGTCAGCAGCAGCAATCAGAGACATTTTAGTAGCTTAATTCATCTGCAGCAGTGACCAGCGAAACAGTAATTGTTTGTACTAGGCCAGAAAATCCATCAAATTCATTAGCAAGAGCACAAATTGTTACTTGCACTAAGATGTACAAATGGTTTCCGAAAGCTGTGAAATGTTTTTGTATGCTTGTTAAAAACAGTTATTTTCATTATTCCAATACTTCCTATTTATTCAACAGTTCAAGTTTAGAATCACTATGAAACTGTCTGAGTAGGCGGCATGAAACTGATTAAAATCAGAGGCTGATAACAAATGACTATTTCAAATAAATTACGATCTTCAAAAAAACCCTCTTGTGATGCACAGTCATCCTCAACAGAGCTAATATTAAGCACCACAGTACCAAATTACCATATTTTAATGATTCCTTAAGGGTGAGACAATGCACCGTTTTCTTAAGAGACTAGAGTAACGTCTGAAACAAATGATGCTTCACCGTCACCAAAAAAAAAGCTGGATTATAAAAAGAGTATTTTAAGCAGTAATAATCTTTTAAATTATTAATTATCCAGTATATTTCAGTAAAAAGATGATATCTGTATCATTAAAAAATATAAAAATGTCTTAATGGGTCTTGAGAAGTTCACACAGAACGTATTTTAGTATTCCACTGCTTTTGAAGAATTTGGTGAATAGGGAAGTTTAAAAGAACGAAAAAGTCACCTCATATATTGAAGGGATAGTTCACACAAAAATCCTTAAAGACAATGTATATTTTGCTTCAGGTGTGACTGAAAGCAGTGATATCAGAGTGTTTTCCATTCATTTCCAAAGATATGTTCAGTATGACCCATTTAGGATGATTTACGGACCATCAGCAAACAAGATCACAGCAGCCATTACTCCACTGACAGATTGACAGAGCCCTCAGCCAATCACAGAAGAGCGTAGGTGTATCTTACTCCAAAGTCATTTTCAGTTATAGGACCTGAGTGAGAACGCAATGAGCATATGGGAGGAAAATAAGATGCTGCCTCCCTCTGAAAGTTTATCTGCTGTTGAAAAATGACTGCTTAACACGCCATTTGATCTCTTATTTTTTAGATTTGTTTTTTGTAGTGTCAATTATTTTCTCATTTGAATCTTCCTGAGGCACCACTGCTTCCTCTGATTCCTCGGAGAAAACAGTCCTGCTCAGAAGGCAGCATAATTATGTTGCTTAGCTTTCGGATCAGGCTCCGTGTCACATGACTGCAAAGCTTTAAAATGCCGTCTAGGGAAGCAGCTCACTAAGTTTCAGAAAAAGAATCATGGAGAAAGACAAATCTGCATATAAATGTCAGTTCTATCAAGGCAACATTAAGACTATCAAAAAGATGTGAGAACAAATGCCATATCAAATGCAATATTCCTAAAGAAAAGCAAAGCGAGATGCAACTATCGTTTTGGAAACAGTGATTCACGAGGAAGCAGTGGTGAGGCAGGGCCTGCCAAGCCCAACAGGACACATCTACAACAAGCCAGAAAACAGCAGGGGGCTTCATGGCACCTACAGGATGTCTTGGCCAAGGAAAGAGGAAAGTGACAATCCTTTGTTTTCAGACCATATGCCACACAGGTCCAAGAACACAAGCTCTTCACATTACAGGAACAGTTCTCTTTAAAATATATTGATCGGTGACAGTAAAGACATTTGTAATATCACTAAAGAATTCAAAAACTGCTGCTCTTTTGTAATTTCTATTCATCAAAATATCTTAAAAAGTGTATCAGCGTTTCACACAAACTTCCACACTTACACTGATATCAACCAAAACCATACTTTGCCAGGGGCGTTTCCAAACTTTGGGAGGGCAGTGTATGTTTAGTTTTTTTCCTCCTGCTGTACTGAAACCATACGGCTATCAAAAGCGTGGTACATACCAAAGACTTTACACCCCAAATAAATATATGTTTATAGTTTTTTTAAATTCTGTAGCATTGGAGGAGTAAGAGAAGAGCATGTTGAGGGACATGGGTCCCTTCTAGTTTACAAATACACTCAAAACACACTCAGAACAGCGAGCTGAATTACCAATGCTGAGAGCGGCTAAACACAGCACACTCAAGGATCTCCCACATGCTGTTTGTCAATGAGAGCTCCAGCTGTGCTCCACAAAACAGTACTTTAGGAATCATATCTGCATCAATCTCTAACATACTCATATTTTAAATAAAAATATAATAAGCGGATAACATGAGCAAAGTGCGCTATAACTGAGCTGAATATCAGTCTTTCGACACATCATTGGACAAGCTTAATTAATGTGCCGTCTATATTTACACACTGCTTGCCTACGGCATCAATCTTAAAAATGACGGATCAGAGCTGCCTTTTGGAAAAATTTTCCTTTCAGTAATGGTAACCAAGCAAGACCAATCCAAGGTTCCTGTCTCAATCGCAGGCTGCACCGTGTGATTGCCTGGATTAATTTAATGGATACAGCACTTCAAGAAGCAGAAAATGATGCAAGAAAACTCAAAGATTTACTCATTCCTCACAAAACTAAGATTGATGTGAATTATGATTCAAAAATATGAGCTCAATGGCATAATTAATTATCGTCCTGTCAACGTGAAATCAAAGTTGACCCTGTTTGGCCCTAATAAACACATTCCTTAACATGAATGATTCAAAATCAATCCTTGTATAAAGCTTTTTAATGTACTGAAAAAAAGCACGATACAAAACAAATTTACTTTAACTGATTTCTATTCTTGATGATGTCACCAAGCAGTTTGTTGATATATCTCTTTGCACACGTGTATGTAAAATTATAGAGGTAAAATGGACCAATATGACTTACTTTCTTCTGTGCACAAACTAAAATAGAAACATTTATGCAGGACCTGGATAGTAACTTATACAGACAAACTTTCAAATATATGCACTTGATTTTTTGTGCTATATACACATACAAAAAAAAATAAAAAATTATACATATACATATACATATATATATACATATACATACATATATATATATATATATATATATATATATATATATATATATATATGTGTGTATATATTATAGAAAAAAATTTGAT
>JAUCMT010000048.1:1200262-1214887 GCA_032357475.1 Enteromius thamalakanensis | reverse complement strand
GGAAATCACTGGAAATCAGGTGTCCCCAACTAAGCAAGCCAGAAGCGACAGCGGCAAGGAACCAAAACCCCATCCATCAGATGTGAAGAAACAACAACAAATGTCTGAGATCAATGAAACCTGTTGTCCTTTTTATTTCAACCGGTTATATTAAAAGATTTAGGATTTAAAAAAAAAACTGAAAACAAAGAAAGGTTTTCCTTAAGGCTGCAGAAAGCAAAAAAAATAAATCAATAATAAACCTGATGATGCTGACCTTTAAAATGCTGAAAAGCACATTTTATGGAAAAACCCTTTATAAACATGCGTCACACTTTTGCTTAAAAATGGAAGCGATAACCTTGTTTCTGTGCAGCTCACAGTCACACAGCAGAGCAGAGCTTGGGCCTTCATCAAAGTATCCACTGTATCGGCGTTAATTCGTTTTTCATTCAGTCCATCAAATATTGGTTTGTTCTCGAGGTGAACAGATAACTCACCTGCTCATTTTGAAATCGCTGTTAGGACTTGAGTTAGCACGATACATGATACAAAGGACACATCGAAAAGACCATTCCTATTAAAAACAGTTAGACAAAATCATGGACCCTCAACGTTTGTAGTCATTTCAAGTTGAAATTGAGGAGTTTAACTCAAATCTACTTCCAAACTACACTCAGGGGGGCCTTATGAAAGACTGATCATAAAAATAGATTAAATCGTGATTTATCTAATAATTAGGTCCTCATTTTAATTGTGGTTTTAATTTAGCGATAAATCTAAGTTAACTCCAAATTAATTAAACTTAAATAAACCTTTTGTTTTCACTCTGATTGAAATCTCAGTTCGGGATTAACTTTAAGCATTTTGTTGTGGAGGTTAAAAAATAAATAAAATAATCTAACTGCACAATTAAAAGTGGCAGACAGAACAGGCCTCTGAGATAGAGTCTATGTATAATTAATAAATATGTACATATATTATTAAAAGGATGGATTAGTGGGTCTCGTCTCAGAGTTGACATGAATGGGCGGCAAATCAGAGGACAGATTTAGCATTCATGGGACGCAGAGATGTGGAGCTCACACACTCTCACTGCTGACAGCTGATCGTTACTTCACTAGAGGAAGATGCAGGACAGCGGCAAAATAGACATGACATGCCTGATCTGTGAACCTTGCCACATGCGCATCACATTAAATGTACCCTTTCATCTTTTATTCCACTGTTTACTTCTAATAATTGATAGCAGTATTTTAGCAGTCTTGTGAATTACTGTTAAGTCCATATATTTGAACACTTTCCATGATTTTGGCTCTGACTTAAAAATAAAACATTTAAGATGGAATTGAAGTTCAAACTTTAAACTTTAATTCGAGAGGTTGAACAAGCAGCTGAACTAAAACTATTTTGATACATAGATAACATGTTCATTTTAAATATGTTTTTGGGAATCCTTTGCAATCCTTAGGTCGTTCAGTTGTTGTTTATTTTAGGGTTTTTCTGCCTTGTGAAATGTAGCTCAAGCGGGTTAAGAACAGGAGATTGACTTGGCCATTGTAAAATATTCCACTTTTTTACCCTTTACCTTTTTGCTGTATGTTTTGGGTCATCGCTCTTTTCTACCATGAAGCACCGCACAATCGTCTTTGTTCCAATTTATTGAATCTGTGCAGAGAGTATATCCCAGTACACTTCAGAATTATTCCGGCTGTGTCTGTCCTCTGTCAGGTCATCACTAAACACCAGAGCCACTGGAAGCCATACTCCTCCTCACACTGCTCCACCATGTTTCACAGATGTTGTACGCTTTGAATCATGCTTTGTATACTTAATTTCAGCCTTTTCCTTTTAAATCCTGCTTTTCGAGAACTGATCTGTTCTTTTTTTTAGATGATTTTTGTCTAATCTGGGCTTATAGTGAAGTCTCCTGCTAGATGTAGAATTTAACAGGGACACATCTGCCTCCTGGAGAGTGTTCTTCTCTTGGCTGGATGTGGTAAAAAGGTCTTTCTTTATCATGGAGAGGATCCTCTGATCATCCACTGCGGTTGTCCTCCATGGACGTCCAGGCCTTTTTTGATGTTGCTAAGCTCACAAGTGCATTTTATTTTTCTCAGAATGTACAAAACGGTTAATTTAGTTGCTTCTAATGTTCCTGCTAACACTCTGATGGATTTGTTTTGTTTTTGAAGTCTAACAATTGTCTGTTTTAACAGCATGGAGAGACTTTGGCACTTCAACTCCAGACCGGTTACCTGCCTACTTGATGCAGAAATAACAAAAGAATAGCCCACGCATGTCCAAGAAACAGTTTCTGAGTCAATTTACCAATTAATTATGGTCCCGTGAAACGGGGGGGAGGTACAAATTAAAGAGCTGTCAATATAATTTGTATATACTCTCAGATTAAAGATCAAAGTGTGAACTTTAAGCTCATATTCGTTACATAACTGCAACTTGAATACGTTTTAGTCAGAAGCTAAAATAACAAAAATTGTGTTTATATACATTTTGCATTAATAATCAGAAATATTTCTTGAGCAGCAAACCTGCATATTATAATGATTTCTAAAGGATCATGTGACACTTGAAGACTAGTAATGAGGCTGAAAATTCGGCTTTGATCATATTAATAAATTACATTGTAATGGATATTAACAAAGAAAACACAATATTAGTGTTTTTATAATATTATTATAAAAGAAGACCTTACTGACCCCCAATTTTTGAACAACAGTTTTATGTAAGTATTATGATTGCTCAACCCAATAACAGACACTCATTTCTTCAGTTTACTGCAAGAGCTCAACCCATGATGTTGTAAGCAAGCTGATAAATGCTCCAAGAGCACGATCCTCTTTTCTAAAACTGAACCTGTTAGCGTCCATTAAGTGCAGGAATAGAGCGCATCCTCTCTGTCTAACCTGATTAACAGGCTTTCAAAACCATACAATAACTCACCCCGTCCAGAAGCGTGTTAGAAAGGTGGATGCGAAGATCCTTCCGGAAAGGAAACTCCAGGTTGGCTATGTGAAAGACCGAATTGTCTCTGTCGATCATATAGACTTCATCTTTTCCATCTATCAACATCATGTACCTGTAAAAACACAAGAGACACAGTGAGGTGATGGAGTTTAGTTTTATATGCATATATGTGTGTTCCTGTTTTAGGCTCTCCTTGTTAAAGGTTGTATAACCGTTTATTTGAAACACTGTGTGCATGGTACTTTCTGTGTGACTTTGTATTTCTAATTTTGGTAAAAACTGTACAATGTATGATTTTCTGATGATAGTCTGATGATTGAGCAAAAAGTTGACATAGAAAGCATATTATGGACTCCTTGAGGATCCTAACAAAGACCACCAGAAACAAGTTAACCAATAAAAAAACATGTTACAAGTAAATGATAAAAGAAAAAGAAGCATCGACTGAAAAATTACGTGGCTACAAAACCAGAAGGAAGAAGACGTAAACAAGTCTGGCCAGATTCAGTAGCTTTTGGCTGTTTGTGACCAAAAATTAGCAACTGAAGAGAAAAGCATTGATTGAGAACATACGTCCCGGCGGCATGGACACGGCAGGAGCTGATGAGCAGCAATGCCTCGCTTCATGTGGTTTACTGCCATCAGAAAAATTAGGACAAACACTTTTCATAATAGCTATAATTAAACAAAAAAAGAAAACAAGGTGAGGTTTAATCGAGTAAAAGGCGCTCTCCGCAGTCATGTTTCCAGCATAGATGATCATTTGAAGATTATCAACTCTTAGAGCAGAATACAAACAAAGCAAAAGGAGGCAGCTGAAACAGAAAGGAATATAAGTTGCATCAGGATGTAAAATAGCTTTAGATCCACCCAGAGGCACTGAATGCATGACGGATGTACCCACAGAGCGTGAACATCCCTAACGCTTGGAAGCCACAGTGGAAAGATTTGAACTATACAACAAAACTTTACATCTATCTACACAGAGCCTAGATCACTGATAAGCTGCGCGTTGAATCACCCGCGAAACTTAACCCACAGCTTCTCAGTGATCTACGGCTCTTTGCATAAGCTGGCGTTCCTTTTAAAAACAGCTGACGGAGTTTTCCCGCTAATCAAAGAACCGTCTTTACTGATGAGATGCGCATAATATATCGTATGATATATATCGCCCAGCCCTAGAGGGATCTAAAATATATTCATGCAGGATAAGGCATTAATATAAGCTTTATAAGAGCTACTAAATGGAGAGCATGCTAATAAAATGCATGCCAATAAGCTAGTAAACAGTGAAAATTGGTCCTTAAAATAAAGCGTTACCCAAAACACTTACTTCCAAAGTTTGCACGGGCTAAAACAATGCCTTGCACATGTACAATGACATGACTATTAACAGGTGCATTTACTGACAAGTGTCAATATCCACTATATTCAGATGTGAAGAAACACTTAATTGAATAAAATAAGAGTAGATATTACGTGCTGTCGATAAACAAGTTTAGGGAGGAGTACGCATGATTAGCTGGGTTTTAGACCGCTTCTCCTAATCAATCTAAATACGTCTCATCTAATCAAACCATAAGCCTTCCCCTTAAATAAGCCAGATTCCTTCCCTTCCACATCTCGTTACGTATCCCTCCTCCACCCCTTCTCCACCTCTTTTTCACGCCTTCCTAGTGGAGTTGGAGCCAGACGCCAAGCTCAGCCCTTGCTAGGCATCAAACAACTAGGTCTCAGTGTTCGCCAACCTCCTGGCTCCCTCCCTGGACAGCACGCCAAATACGCTTTCACGAGTTTGCGCTTCCTCAATAATAACAAATAAGCAAGCCTGTTTGGCGTGCTGTCGGGGGCAAGACAGGAGTTCGGTAAACCCCAAGCCCTAGTAACAAGAGCCCTAACGAGGCCATGGCTCGGAGTCTGGCTTGAACCCTGCGTGCCCACTGGAAGGAGCGAATGGCGGAGAATGGGAGGCGGAGGAAATGCAAACGAGATACAGAAGGCAAGGAATCTGGACTATTTATAGTGGAGAGTTAGTGACTGGATTGGCTTACGATGGAGGCGGTACTGATTGAAAGACTGGTAACAGCTGAATTGAGTTTCGTACGCACTTCTTCCAGAAATTGGTTTGTAAAACTACATTTAATTGTTTTTCATAAGGAAGCACAATTTCTGAATACGTAAATATGCATCACATTATGTTTATTAGTTTTTCTCAGCTAAAAGTCTGCAATTCAAACAGACAGAAATTGTATCCATAACTCAAATCAAATATAAGGATTACGTATCTTAAATTTGAGACTAAATATCCCTCAGTTAGGTACTAGCTGTAAGAAAGCAGTGGTTAAGTTAGACTAAGTAGCATTGGTAAGGCTCTTCAAATTATCCCTAGGAAGTCATTGCATTCAGAAAGACAGAGTCATCATATACATCAAAGACTGTGCCATTATAGAACTCTTCAAGTGTTCATCATTATACCTCAACTTCAATATCCAATCCCCTGTTTCTGCAGCTGTATCAGACACAGACAGAAGGAAGGGGTCTTGCCGGAATGCTGCATTGCTAAGCACCAATTAACAGAATTAAGTAGCTAAGCAAAACAAAGCTAAAAAAACATCATCTTTCTGACTTCAAGCTCTAACAGGATAATTAGTATTAATGTTGAGCACACCGCTTGTGTTGGGAATGTGCAGGATGTTCTCACATCACATTTGTGTTCAGTGTGTCCGTCCACATCATGATGCACTATTTTCCTTTTGATGTGAATAAAGGTGTCTTCGGTGAATAATGCAAGAGTGTGATATATCCCAGTCACGTATTGTACCGAAAGTACCCACTAGATAGGAACGCTTCTGACTTCAGCAAATTGAGTTTTCACAAACACTGACAGCATCTGCCCACATGCGAAGATGAAAAGCATAAAAAAAACTGGTTTGGGGATATATATATATATATATATATATATATATTCAGAAATAATTACCAATGTACATTCAATAGCCATAAAATTATTTAAAATGGTGACAAATGAAAACTGATGGCATTGTGTCACTTGTATTAAAGAGCAATGTATTTTCACATGTGAATATGTTAGGGCTGCCCTTGACTAAGGATTTTTCTGCTCGACTACACATACTGCAGTAGTGGACAGCTTGATGTGCCTGTATGCATGTTTCATATGGATTACATAATCTGAGAATATTTGTTTTCCATTTGAATCACTCCTTAGAGAAATATTTTTAATGTTTTTAAGGCAAAGACATACACTTAGGTTTACAGAGACCAAGTTCATCTTGTCCTGTTTGCTTTCATTATTTTATATAAGTGTCATGTTTTGCGCACACAAATAAATGTAGAGTCTTTCCAGATTTGTATTTTAAGAGCAGATGAGCACTCCATCACATCCTATTGTCCTGCAGTTAGCTACTGTTCAGTTTATGCACATAGACACTTGAATAGCGCACATATTTCTAGAATAATATTAGATTGAGCAGCATGTAAAGTTGCTAATACTCACATACTGTATATCAGATGATAAGCCATATTTGAGGTCGATGATTGATAGGCTGGCATTTGGATGTCCTGCTTGATATTAGACCAGCCGTTAACAATCTGTCCATCACAGACTGCATGACTTTGTCTGTGAAATTTGTTTTTTTTCTGTGACTAATACAATTTTGGTCGCCAAACCTGGTCAAGTCAACTAATTAAATGGTTAGTTCACCCAAAAATGGAGATTTTGTCATTAATTACTCACTCTCATGTCGATTCAAACCCATAAGACCAGGGCTGTCCAAACTCGGTCCTGGAGGGCCGGTGTCCTGCAGAGTTTAGCTCCAACTTGCCTCAACACACCTGCAAGGAAACCTCTAGTATGCCTAGTAAGAGCTTGATTAGCTGTTTCAGGTGTGTTTGATCAGGGGTGGAGCTAAACTCTGCAGGACACCGGCCCTTCAGGACCGAGTTTGGACAACCCTGCGTAAGACAGTCGTTCATCTTCGGAACAAAATGATGATATCAGATGATATCTGTCCCTCCATAGACAGCAATACAACTGAAATGATCCCAGTTCCAGAATCTGATCCAATATGTGATACTCTCTAAAATGGCAGAAGATGTAAGTCACGGGGGGAAGGATGGTAGTTATTTTGTTTTTATTGTGCAAAAAAAAAGTATTCTAATAGTGCAGCAAAACTGAATTTGAGACACTAATGTCACATGAACTGTTTTACTGATGTTTTCACTACGTTTCTGGATCTGGGATCATTTCAGTTGTATTGCTGTCTGTGGAGGGTTGGATGGTTCTCAGAGATCATCAAAAATATCTTAATTTGTGTTCTGAAGACAAATAAAGGTCTTATGGGTTTGGAACATCTGGTTAAGCAGTTAATGACATAATTTTTATTTTTGGGTGAACTAAAGCTTTAATAGACGGCCAACAATTAGGGGGCAGCCCTAGAATACGTGTGAATGAGATTTAGAGCTAAAGCAGAGGGAAAGATTTTCAGTGAATAATATCTTCAATTGTTTCTGTTTGTTACACACAGCCATTGTATGGCTTCACTGGATATAAATGTAAATTAACTACTAATCTGTTACAGAAGTGAGGGATAATGAACATAGACATTTTTAGCCCTATGGTGTCTGAGGTGATTTTGTGGCGCTTGATATGTTTTAACATGCACATCGATAACAGGAACTGTGGTTGCGTGGCGTGACATTCCAATCAGTGACACCGACTAACATGCAAATAAGGACTTAGGGTTTAGGAATGTGCAGCATGAAACATCAGCAAATAATTCATCAGGATTAACTTTTAACCCTGGAATCCGTTTAGAATGACCCAGGGTTAACCACTTCGCTTGTGAAAAGCCCTAGATATTCTATATAGACAGATTACTTACATTACATTATTAGAATTACAGATCAAAATTGAATTACTCAGACAGGCTGCAAACTATACCTGCCAGTCTGGCCTTCACTCACGTAAATGACACAAATAATGCACATCTATCATGACTCACGCTTATTTGGAAAATGATCAGAAGTTTTATATTTATATGTTCATCATATGAATGTTTTGAAGTGTCAAAATGTTTGCTTCATAGACTCTCAATGTAGGACAAAATGTCATATTTAATAAAAATATCTTAATTTGTATTCTGAAGATAAACGAAAGTCTTATTGGATTTGGAAAAACATGAGAGTGAGCAAATTATGTTTTTAATCAAATAATATCAATATGCTCATTCAGAATATGTGCTTTATTTTAGTTAATAGGTAAATAAAACAGGTCCCTATACTACAATTCACCACATACTGATTTTGCCATCAGAGTCCCAAAAAAACGACAATTGTCCAACAAAAAAGAAACCCATCAGTCCTCGTCTTTACTTTAAGCTCCTTTAATTCCCTGCCGTTTGGTCATTATCACAGAGCGCTCTGCTGGATGTCCCCTGAGCAAACGCATCACATAGTGATTCTCTGTAAGCCCAGAGTGGCCAAAGCATAGGATAATGGGCTTGTTAGGACAGATCTTCAGTTAAAGAGATCAGTGATGTCTTTTAAAGGCAAGCATTCTTCAGTTAGAGAGTCTTGGCTGCTCAACTTTCAACAGAGTTTGGATCACGCTCATTCGCTTCTGCCAAGCCATAAAACATGCTGCAAGGTGCCACTGCCAACTGTGCTGCTTCTGAGCAGATCTGTCTTATGGATGAGTGTTTAATGATGTTAATGCAGACGTTTGATTCTGGTTTGAGCACATGAGACAGCAGGAGGGCAGAGAGATGGCTCACATCATTACAGCACACAAGCTCAAGCAGAGGGGCCATAAAGTGACCTGGACCATCATTAAACGGCCCTCTACGAGCACTACACAGAAAATTACACTTAAAATCGTCAAACAAATATTTTTTTTTGATAAATGAAATCCTCTGATATTATGTAGGCATTGGTGTTATCAATTAAAAGATAAAAAAGGGAGCCAAAAAGAAAAAAAAAAACTTAAAATAATAATTAAATTAATAATATAGAAGTTGGTTATTCCATAATAAGATTTAATCAAGTTCAGCAAAGCTGTTAAAAATACAGTGGTGAAAAAATTGATATATATTGTGAAATAATGTTTACAATTAAAATAACTGTTTTAAAATAATTTAATTCTGTGAAACAAAGCCTTCAGAAATTATTCTAACATGCTCAAAAAACATTTCTGATTATTATCAATATCAAAAACTGACGAATATTTTTGTGGAAACAGTGATGCGTTTTTTTCCCAGGATGAATAGAAAGTAGAAAGAAATGTCACGTTTTATTAATAAAAAAAATAAATAAATCTACCTTTGAATATGTAATTATTGTAAATTGAAAAACATCCCTCCTAGATGAAAGCATTAATCCAAGCTGTAAAAACTACTTAAACTTTAAATTATACTTAACAACACAACCATGATCGCATTAACATATGACCTCTCTCACATTTACATATCATCTATTCAGTAATCAGCTAATTCATGCGCTTCATTTGCATATTGAAAAGTACAACAGCAAAAATAGTCTGTTTAATTGTAAGAGTTAGAGAGGAGGTGGTCGAAAACGGCCACAAAACTATAAGGGAAACTAAATTGAACAAATTTTGTATATAGGAAAATTCTTAAAGATATTGGGAAAGCGTAATATGGCTATAAATTAATAAATTAAATAGTTATAATAATTTTCATCTTCCTTTTTAAGCTGGGTTTTGTTTTTACTAGATGCCAAAGTAGTTGTAGTTGGAACACAATAGTACAATCAAGCATGTGTAGCCCCTGGCTGGAAGTGCTAGTGTTGGTGTTTTAGCATAGCGTGAGCGACGCAGTGCTTCAGTCGCAGGACTCACCGCGTGCCGTCTGCTTTCCAGCTGACTTTATAAACGTTCTGCTCCAACAGACGAATGTTCCTGCGGTCCATCGATACAGGCTGAGCACCGGGAAACCCCGATCTGACAGACACAAAAAATAAGCACATGGGATTATGGGACACCACATTGCTGGGTGGTTTTAATTGCTCTCCATTAATTAATGAAAGTAATCACAGCAGACAATAACTCACAGCAGACTTCAGCACTTTCCATTAATAGGCTAGAAAAATGTTTTCCATTACTAATCAGGCACTTAAAGGCACAAATACAATGTTATTCACTATATTATATATCATACACTATATATATATACATTCACCAGATCCATTTTTAAAAGCATGTCATTTATTAACAGTTTATTCATGCATGTACGTCTTTCCTTTAATCTAGTTCTTCAACCACTGGTCAGTTAAACCTGTCCCATTCTTGGCTCCAGCTAACTAACGGATACAATAATGTGCTTATCCTAATTAATTCCAATTACTTTTGTATTAAATTAAATTGAATACATAGTTTAAATAAGCAACCCTGTTATGTAATTGGTGTGTTTTATATATATATCACTATTTGTGCATTGCATGCTTATTATTTACGCCTAACAATCTGAAAGGTTTCCATTACTAGATATATCCATCTATATGGAATCCATCTTTGGGGGTTAAAAGCACACACAGACACAGAAACTCACTTGTCCCACTCAGAGAATTCTTGACACTTCCTCTGGATCAAGCCGAGCTTGGGCTGTGACGTGACTTGAGTGACTCCTTTAACAGAAACTTCCTCCAGAAACACAGCATGCTGAGACAGAAACAAACAAATAAACAAATTTCAAAAAGTTTATAAAAAGCATCGTAACCCTTAGTTGTTTGTAGAACCACTGGCTTCAATGGGCTTATGTTAACATATGTTCCATATGAGTAAAAAAAATAACTTTAGCACTCATTATGTCTATTATTAGACTTCTACTGGTGAAATTAGTTTGTGTTTTCATTCAAACCCACAAGTGGGCAGCAGTATGCTAATTCTACCGTTTTTTTGATGTCGACGTCAACTTAATGGCTTGGGACTTTAAAAATAACTTGATTTAATGGTTCAGAAATGAGTATTGAAAGTAGTTTCTCTTACAAGTTTTAGCCTTTCTTTCTTCTTCTTGCCCTGACTGGAGTGAGAGGAGCTGGGCTCGGAGCCCTGAGCGACTGCATTCCCATCATCATCCACATCTTCTTCCTCTTCCTCGTCAAAGCACCATTCAGGGAGAGCAGGGGCGGGTGGCGCGTCCTCTACGTCCCCATATCGCCGGAAGAGCTCCTTAAGATAGTCAGCTTTATAGATGCCCGGCGGCCGAGCCTGAGCGAACGCTGCCACAGCGGCCTCGATGCTAACAACACAAAAAACACACAACACACATTCATGCTGCTGTCAGAAACAGCTATTTGTAAATATAACTCCGACCTGCTGCTTAAAAATGCATACATATTAAAATACTTAAAATACTTTCTATAATTTCTAAGTGAAATACAATAATTTCTTGATTACTTCAATAAAAAATAAACAAATAAAAACTTAAAGAAAACAAATAATTTTTAATGTTTGAAATTTACAAAATATTTAATATTGATCTTTAAAAAAAATACATTAAATGTTTGTATTCATTTTAAAATAATTTTGTCTTTTATTTTTTAAACTAAATGATAAAAAAAACTACGTAGTTCATGCGTACTTATTTTATATTACTTACACTAAGTTTGGGGTCCTGAAAGAACTGTTTTATTAATTTTTTTATAAATCAGTAATAATACTGCATTTGACAACCTTAACTTAAATATTTAAGAGGTTATAATAAATTGTAATATTTCTTAATTACCTTTTTTTTGATCAAATAGATTCTTATGCTCAAATTGGTGAACATCTTAATAAGAGACGTCTTCGAAAACATTGTTGTATTGTGTATATTTTGTTAATTATACTTATACTAAGTTTGGGGTCAGAATTTTTTTTTTAAATGAAAATAATTCATCAGTATTCAGCAAGGATGCATTAAATTGATCAATTGACAATTTATACAAAATATTTCGATTTTTGTTTTACATTCCTAAAAAGTGTATCACGGTTTTCACAAAAGTATTAATCATCAGAAATGTTTCTAGGAAACGGCAAGTCAGCATATTAGAATGATTTCTGAAGGATTGTGTAACACTGAAGACTTTGATCATAGAAACAAATTACACAGTAAAATATATTAAGTGATTTTTAAGTAATATCAAACGTGTAGACATGAGATATAGCTGTATATCTGTATGGCTGTGATTCGGCTGTGGGTAATCACAGCATGACGATATGCCGCAATATCTCACGTCTACGAGTTTGATATTGCATTTATACAACAGTTCGACAGCATGAGAGTGTAAATACATAAAATATAACAATGGAGTGTCTTGACAGCACTGCTCGGTCCATTTGTTGGAACTACAAATAACTAAAAATACTCAAAACTGTGCTTTAGTATATTTTAGTTGAAAAGTCTTTACTGCTGACTGCTTCACAAACACACACAGACACACCCTTTTTTAATACATAATGCTACAATTATTTATGTAAAATATGTTTTCTTTTGTTTAAAGGTTGTTTAAAAGTTGCCAGGCAAAGACAAATTGCAATGACAAAAGTATTCAAAGGCAGCGCTCTGATATACAGCACTTAACATTTACATAAACATAATGTGATTTTGAATAAATACATTAATGAGACCAAAGACTGCCCATTAGATTTACCCAAAACAAAACAAATATTACGTTTAACCACTAGAGAGACATTAGCGCCAGTGGCAAATTCCAGAAGATCTGGCCGAGGACAGGCGCTCTCTCTGTGGGTTCATGAGCACTGAACGACTGCTGACGCCCTGGAGCTCAGAATCTCAAAAAATATCAGCCAGAATCAGACTTCAGGACCTGAAAGAACTGTTTTATTAATTTTTTATAAATCCCAGTAATAATACTGCATTTTATAACCTTAACTTGAATATTCAAGAGGTTATAATAAATTGTAATATTTCTGTAAAATTACCTTTTTTTTTTATCAAATAGATTCTTATGCTCAAATTGATGAACATCTTAATAAGAGAGGTCTTCGAAAAAATTGTGGTATTGTGTATATTTTGTTAATTATATATCATTTCATTGTAAAAATACAAAATTACATTCAGTTCGGTGTTAAAAAACAAATATTCAAGATATGCACTTTTATTAAATATTAGTAAGCTCTGACATTTTTTAAAGTAAAAAAAGTGCACAAAAAAAAAGCGGTGGGGGAGGAATTGTGCTTAAACCTCCTCTGGATTTTAGACATCACATCTTTATACAAGTTAGTGCAGATTCACCCACTTATACTGAAGCTCATAGTCTACTGAATAAACATTATTAATGCATCAGTGATTATGAGATAAGACAGCTAAACTGTCTGCCAGATATCATGTTTATATTCATGGCATCACTACAAAAGCAAACAGGAGGAATCTGCTTCTGTCTTATATAATATGAAATAATACATTCTTGCTAAGCCACTCTAAAATGACAGATAAATGTCTTTAAACTACAGCAGTATATCTTCACTAACCAGAGGAAAAACTACTACATGGCATCAAAATAAAAACTAGGCAATAATAAAAGGTTTACAATAAAACAATTAAAATCTCTCCTCAGTAGAACAACCCAGCCTTTTCTAAAATGCTTGACTGAACGTAATGAAGCATCGATTGCTAAAGCAGGTGTGGAGGAGACAGGATTTACAAACTCAAAAGTGCTCTTACAGGCTGTTCCACAGATTGCTTTAGGGACAAAATATAGATCCAGTAGCCACCTAAAACGGAACGGTTACCGATTGACACAAAAATCTAACAAAATTGTCCTACAACTCAAACACTGAAATAATATTCCCATGATATACTACTACTATTACTTAATATGACACGAGTCTGAATAGCAGAAATCCAACCTGTATTCAGTGTATTCTAAATCATCTTTGCATTGTTTTGTTCATGATGCTTTTAAGATTTATTTAGCAATATCCTAACATTGCAGTTAGGCCAGTTGTATATTATTATTTACATTTGGCATATTTTCAGTGCTGTCCACAACCCTATAAGGACAGAGCTGCGATGAGACGCATTCAAAAGCAGTCAAATCCATTTGATTTCTTTCTAACACTTCTCAGCTTCACACAGAGGCATTAAAACTCCAGTGAGAGACTCAGAACAGACAGCAGAAACGAACACAGTGATCTCTAATGCACTGCAAACACAATGAAGACTCATTTGGAGCAAAAGCCTGAGGGCTGAAACCTGACCTTGAAGAAACAGTCCATTTTTTTGGAAATAGGCTCATTCTCCAACTTCCCCCCAGAGCTAAAAAGTTGAGTTTTGGAATCTATTTAGGCGATCTCCAGATCGGTGGTAGCGCTGGTGGAAGTCATGGTATGGCAGCAAATGTCCTTGATTATTACGCTAAAATGGCAGTATAGTTCCTAATCATATCAGCCTAGAATATTTTCTTTTCATTTTCCGCTGGTCTTAGTACACAATATAACTACAGAAGAGTCAGGTTTTAAAAAGGAGAACTATATTAAGTCTTTGGTCATTATCAAATGCGATGCTACAGGTCTTATTGGATGCAATAATCCATGCTAAGCTATGTGTTGTGGAAAATTCATATTTGTCACTTTAATCCATATTAACCCATTTGATTCTTTAGAAATGATTTCTATATAAA
>JAUCMT010000048.1:1183586-1200162 GCA_032357475.1 Enteromius thamalakanensis | reverse complement strand
TCTTTATTTTTATATAAAACGCAATTGCTGTATTTGTCTTCTTGACTGAGAGTCTCTGAAATTTTTGCCACAACACTATGCTAAAAGTGCTATTGTCAGACCCGGAGATCGACTGAATAGATTCCAAAATGGTAAAACTCAACTTTTATAACTCCTATAACAAACTAACCTTCTCACAACTTATAAAACTAGCTTTTTAAAAAAATATATGTAAAATAAATAGATAAATTACAAAACAAAACCATGTATATAGACAATGGCATGTAGGCTTCAAGTACTTGCATCGCTATTTGAGTGCCAGACTTCCTCGTTCATGAATATTAATTGGTTGGTTAGCAAGCTTCCCAGAGCATCTAGTCCGGCCACAAGAAATTATAATTCATATGCCAAGCCTTCTTTCCAAATCCTGCCTGTCAGCTAATCAGGCAGGCCAACAGAGCAAATATTGTGAAAGCCAATTAATATTCATAAGCCAAGCATTTGCCTTGGCAGGATTCATGAACTCACACTCATGTACCAAACTTGATTCAGTGCTACAAATGGAGGAAAAAAACTGCCATTTCATCTTTTTCAGTTTTGATATTAACCTTATACTGACCTCTCATGTTAAAAATTAGAAGAAGATTGTCCAATTTGGATTCTGATCAGTTGAAAAATGTTGTTACAGTATGCCAGTCAGTATTGGCTAGCACTGTTTTATAATCTGCATCGCTGTTCTCTAACGATTTTCTCCATGTACCCCTGACTGTACAATCACGAACACTGACCATAGGTGATAGACGTAAAGCCTTCACTTCTAAGCATGTTTTTTTTTAAATGCGCTCTCATTGAAATTTCAGCAGATGGCTCCAAGGAAGACCTACTACTGTTCCAAGCCTTTCCATTTATAGATTACAACGCAAAGTCTGCTGGAGACTCAGAGACTTAGAAATGACTTTTAACTTCTTTCAAAGCCAAAGACGTCAGCAGAGTTTTTCTGATGTCTACTGAAAAAAAGTATGCTGTATGAGTGATTTTGATAGTCAAATTTCTTTCTTCATTTATGGGCAAGGACAAGGAACACTTGATTACCAAAACAACACAATATGTGATGTTTTATGTATTTGTATTATTATTTAGTGTATTATCGTGTTGCCACAAAGAAAGAAAGGTACGTTATTCACATTTAAGCAGACAAAAGGTGTAGTACATTTACATATCTTCCAATATGATTGTTCATCTGACAAGCCTCCAAATCAGTAAAGCTGAACTTTAAGTAAATTCAGAGCTTCCTAATGTAATTAAGATCATGATTTAAATGGTCAAGAATGTGTAACTATATTTTTTCTGTCATGTTTTTTAGAGGTTTTGATAGAGCCGGTATTGCGAGACTCCTAGTTAAGGGTTCAAATCAGAAATAACATGGCTTGGCAAATGTGAAAAACCTCTCCCTTTTACCCTTCTCTGTGGTGCCTCCTGTTAGCAACAATAACTACAGCCATTTCAAGCTAAAAAATACTTTTTGGACGTTAAATAATGGCACAAATGCAAACATTTGTAAAACACGTTGCAAGATTCATTTGAAATTTCTACTCCCATAAATGTTGCGTCTCAACTATCCTGTACAACTATGACAGTACAATTTTAACAGCAAAAGTTTGTTGCTGGTGCTAGCAGTAATTTGTTGATTTTGAAGTTCACAGATCGAGGCGCCAGAAATCGAAATCTGTTTGTATGAACTGTCATTATTTTACACATGCACAATGTTTTGTTGTTATTGTGGGTGCACACAAATAAATGTAGAGTATTTACATATTTAAAAGATGTATTATTATCTTTAATAGCACATATTTTTCAAAGTTAACATTAGATTGTAAAATTGCTGAATGACAGGCAAGCGTTTGGATGTCCTTAACAAGACCAGCCATGCCCAATCGGTCCATCATAGACTTATACAGTTTTGGTCAAACAAGCCTCTTCTCATCGATGGTCAGCCCAATGTCTGTTTAATTTAGAAATGCTCATTTATTATGCACTAAAAATTACAATTTCTAAAAGATAACAGGCTTGTATTAATTGTAGAATGTTTTTTCCCCAAAGACCAGCACTGGTATTGCCAGAGCTTGAGCTCTCGAAGCTCTTGGAGACCCAACTCACAAAATAAATTTTATGTGGGTTATTTTGAGCTAAACTTCACAGACACACTTTGAGGACATTAGATATTGCATATTAATAGGGACATAACAGTTTATGTTTTCAATAATTTTTAATAATTTAAAGAACTATTTTTCCATATATTATACAGAACATTTTGTGCAATTAAAAGGTTTCATAAATGTTAAAAGGCAAAAAAAAAAAAACACACAAAAATTTGCTATTATAAGAGAGCTGAAAATGTAGCAGAATTGTCAGAGACAGGAACTTTCAGTCCAGACAGCTTCATTGATCGGATTCTTTGGGGTTTGTTTTTTTTGCATGTTGCAACACATTGTAATCAGTGCAGACACGTTGGTTGTTTATGGCTGACCGGTGATATCAAAACTTGCCGCATTAAAATAATTCAGCTGATAAGCAGTTACTGATGTGAGCGACAATAGCTTCCAATGGCTCATCTGATTCAGAGTCAGAGCAATCTGTTTTCATGATGATAGTTTTATTGTTTTGACAGATCTTGTTGCATAACGTGGAGCTGTTATTGCATTGATGTCAGACGCACTCATTTGTAATGAATAATTTTCGATTTGTGTCTATCAGTCCAAACAAAAACAGAAAATCAAGTGGGACGCCACTTTCAGATATGTAATTTACTTGGACTTTCAACAAAATAGGCATTACTATATACTTACAGTGGGGAAAATAAGTATTTGACATCAACATTTTGGGCTATAGACGCAAAATTTCCACAAGATGCTGCCATCCAGCCGAACATTGAACTCATACAAAGAAATTAAAAGATCAAAGTACACAAGTTGAGTAATAATAAAAAGTGAAATGACACAGGGAATACGCATTGAACACATGAAGATGCAAAATGGCATAGAAAGCCAGGAAATCACAAGAAATCTGGCAGAACTAAGAGAGAAACCCTGTCCCTATCAGTACCAATTGATATCAGCTGCTTTAGTCCTTATTGATGGCCTATAAAGGCTTCTCATTACCCAAGAGGCATACAGGAAAGACTTCATGATGGGTAAAAGCAAAGAACCCTCCCAAGATCTTCGTAGCTTGTCGTTAAAAAAAAAGCATTCTGACGGAATGGTTATAGGCGCATTTCCAAAATGCTGAATGTTCCTGTGAGCACTGTAGGGGCCATTAACCAGAAATGGAAAGAGCATCAGTTGACCATAAAGCAGCCAGGGTCAGGAAGAATAATCCAAAGAATAATCAGGAGAGTTCTCCAAGAGCCAAGAACCACTCGGGCAGAGCTTGCATCAGCAGGTTTTTAAAAAAAAAACTATAAGCAATGCACTGAACCGCCATGACATCCATGCACGCACACCATGCAAGACTCCATTGCTGAACAAAAAGCATATACACCATCTTTGGAGAAGAAATGGCACTGCCCACCACCCCAAGAACACCATACCAACAGTTTGGGGGTGGAAGCATCATGGTTTGGGCTGCTTTTTTGCAAGGGGTACTGGCAGACTTCATATTATTATTGAACGCAGGATAAATGAAGAAATGTACCGGGACATTCTCTCAAAAATCTGCTGCCATCCACCAAAAGCTAAAATGAAAAGAGGGTGGACATTTCAACAAGACAATGATCCCAAACACAAGGCCAAGGAAACGATGAAGAAAATGGCCCAGTCAATCACCTGACCTAAATCCACGGAGAGAACTGAAGATCAAAGTTCATAAAAAAGGCCACAGGAACAGAGAAAAAAGATTTAAAGATCGTTTTGTGGAAGAATGGGCCAGAATCACTCCTAAACAATGCAGATGACTGATCTCTCAAGGTGATCACCAACAACTTTTCTACAAAGTATTTCATAAAGTCTGTTCAATACTTCCCTGTGTCATTTCACTCTTAATATTTTAATTTCTTTGTATGAATTCAAGATTTGTCTTGATGGCTAAAAATAAAAATGCTTATTTTCCCTGCTGAATATAATACATACAACAATTCAAGGTAGAATTTAAAGGAATAGAAAACAAATGTACACTACTGTACTTTATTGTTTTTGAAATGTTTTGGGAAAAAATGCAGCTCACTAAGGCTGGAATAATTACATTAAAATACAGTAAAAAAATTACATTGTGAAATATTTTTAAAATAAAATGTTTAGTTTTCTATATTAATATACTGTAAAATGTAATTTATTGCTATGATCAAAGCTGAATTTTCAGCACCATTACTCCAGTCTTCAGTGTCACATGATCCTTCAGAAATCATTCTAATATGCTGATTTGCTGCTCAAGCTTCTGATTCTTCTCAATGTTGAAAACTGCTGTGCTGCCCAATATTTTTGTAGAAAATATTATACATTGTCAAAATGTCATTTGTTTGAAACAAACCTTTTGTAACATTAAAAACATTTTTAATGTCACTTTTGATCAATTTAATGCATGCTTGTTAATTGATTTCTTTTTTCAAAAAAATGACATCTTCTTAGTAGTTTGCACATCTTCCTTTAAACTGTGTTGCTTAAACAGAAGGAAATTATATCTTTATGTAATTTGTGAGAAGTCAGAATTAAAAGTGAGAAGATAAAAGACTGTTATGATAAAAAAAAAAAGTTTTAAAATGGCAAGAAAGCACCTTTCTTTCATGTATTCTTCACAGGCTTCACAGGCAGGAAAAACTTCAAACAAAAGACTCATGGACTTGATTTTTTAAAGAAAGTTGTTGGTATAAATTAGCCAGCGGAATACTTCACTGAAAGAAAATGCTACAGTAACAACCTGTTAAATGGTTCATGGTAAATTCCTGTAAAATTTACAGGGAAAACCGTAAACTGACATTCCCAGAATTCCCTGGATTGCATTTCAACTTTTGTTTGAATTTGATATTTCTCCTTTGAAATAACTATTTGTCTTAGTTTTTTCTTATCAGTTATGTTTATTAGGGTTGTATGTTACATGTAATGTTATTAAATGAATCTTTATTGCATATTTCAGTTAAATGGGTCTCATTATGGTGTTTAGTGTTTGTAGGAATGATGTTCATATTTAAAAGCTGCTTGTGATGGGCTTTGGTTCATCATGTGACTTACTCATCACCACCTGTATTTGTTGGATATCACAGCATTTCAAAAGAACAAAACAGATTTCAGTACTTTAATAGGTTGGTATATTAACATTATATAAGTTAATGAAATTATGGTATTTAACTGTAAATTTAACTTAAACCCGTAAAACCTAAAATATTGTTACCATATTTTTTTACCATACCAACAAACACAGCTTTTTTTCAGCGTTTAGTTATTTTTTAATAAGTGCTATATTAAGCAATGAATGCAAAGAGGACCATCTTCATCTTGAAAATAACATCTGCCACCAATCGGAATATATATATATATATATAAGGCAATGAAAAGTGCAAGCAAAGAGGGCCATTTCTGGTTTACTTGACTTGGCATTTTTCATCTACTGTGGTTGGTGGGCAAAAAAAAGTCGATTTTGAGCCCATCTATGTGTGCTGATTGGGTGAGTGCTCATGTGTGCTATCTAACCTCCAGTCCATTTTCTCCACCAGGTAGGCACATATTAAAAAGCCAGTGCGGTTGAAGCCATGCGTGCAGTGAACGCCTGCGGGAGACAGAAAACAACAGTGACTTCAACACAACTGAATCACACGTTATTCAAACAGCCCAGCCCACCCACCTGCCAAACCAATCATTCTGGACGCATGAACACTTTTCATCCTTCACTGAAATCAATATCATCATTTTTGGTTATTTATGCAGTCTGTGACCACTGGCCTTTGGAGTGATGCAGTGGGAACTGAGGACAGAAGAGAGTGCTTCATTTGTGGACTTGATACATGTATTAAATATGCAGCGCTGAGAGTTGAACTCTGGTCAAGCCAGCCTCGGCTTGCAAATAACTGTGTGAACTTATTAAGATAATTACAGTCATCAGCAGGAAGTGCGCAGAGACGTGCTTCCAGAGCGTTTCTTTCACAGAGCTGGCCTTTTGTTTAGAGCTTGCCGCTTTTAAAACGGGCTAATAATCAAAGAGTGATGAAAAACAGAGAGATGCCAAGGCCAAATCTTCCATATAACACACACAGCAGTAGTCAATATGCAATATACTGATAATAAACATGATATAAAAAAAAATTAAAGCAGTTTTGTGTATTTTTGTGAGCCTAAGTGCATGGATTTCTCTTTCGTAAATATCAGTAGAGCAACTGAAATATATTCTGCTTATGGTCAATGATAATATCTTAGTTGGAAGCAGTATAAAGCATAGTATAAAGCTATTGGTAATCAAAGATAATGAAATCAAACTTGTATTTGTTTTACATAATATTTATGTATCTAGATCATCAAAAAAATAATAATTTGAACTTAATTTAGAAATAAATCTAAAAAAAGAACAAGATTCTTGATTCTGCATATAATTTTGCAAATAACGAATAAAAGCAGCAATTCACAAGGTTAGTTAAATTAACTGTGTATTAGTCATTTACAAAACTTATAAAATATAACATTGAAGCTAAACCTCTTTCCTGCTATTTGTAACTAACAATGAAGATTTTTTTCAAGCCATGAATTTGAACCAATAATGGCCAAAAGCACCGTATTTTTTGAAGCACCGTAAATCAGATATTTCCGTCTTTGAAAATAGCCTATATGCCTTCAGGGTATTATCACCATGTTATTTGAAGCAGATTGATGGATTTATGTAACAAAAATATTTATTCAATGCAGTACTTGCAGATATATCTGATTTACAGAGCTTCAAAATAATGGCCATTTAGCACCAGCATTACCAAGCTTGGAAGAGCCAGGATTAAGTTTTTTAAAAACTTAGACTTTGTTTGTCTGAAAGAAGAAAGTCATATACACCTAGGATGGCTTTGGGGGTGAGTAATTAAGAAGTAATTGAGAAATGCCAAATATCGGCCAATATACCATTGAAGGTCGATCACTAAGTAGCTCACATTTATTTCTTGCCATCATACTTTTGGTGGCATTTCTGCTCAAAAATGTACAAACTCCCAGAACAGACGTTTGGGTTGAAGGTTAGAAAGAAACACCTTAAAGGGATAGTTATTACAAACACGCGCACATTATTTCACGTCTTCCGAAGTGTAATGGCCATCACCCATTCAAAGGCTTGGAGGGGTCTGTGCAATTTTTATTGTGACTAAGAAAGTCACATTAGCCTTGGATTCTTGAAAGCTGAGTAAAAGACAGGATAATTTTCATTTTCGGGTGAACTATCCCTTTGACAGAATTCAGTGTAACATCAGAATGATTTCGTAGTAATCTTACATAAAGTCACTTAAAGATTTATATTGTGTTACTACACACACCATGATACTGCAAATAATCCATTGTTAGTTCACACTCCAGCATAGCAGGTGGCATCTAGTCATTTAGCAGACGCTTTTATTCAAAGTAACTTACAAATGAGAACGATGGAAGCAAGAAGAAAACACAGAAGAACAGTAGCCAAAGCACAACAAAATTAACAGACAAAAGTGAAACACTCCATGTGCAATAGAACGTTTTGTTTGACTGCATTAAAAAAAGACAGCTCAGAATACAGCACGTTGTTTCTGTATGCTTTAGTACAGTTATAAAAATATATTTGACTAATATAGTATTTTAAAATGTATATAGATCCTGCAATATTATATTACCTTTATGAAGTCTTTTCACCACAAAGCAAAAACACGTCGTGTGTGAGAACTGCTATAAAATATATATTTTCACAGACAGAAAAATGAAGCCCGAGTTAAGTACGTGGAGTTCATGACATTTACCCCGTCTATACCGGTGTCGCAGCAAAACAAACAGAGCCCATTCAGATCAATGACGCTGTCTGCTCTGGATGTGAACCGCTGACAGCAAACAGATGCCCCATGCTATTCCTGACATACAGGCAAAAGAGACGTGGAGAGTTCAGCTCTTTCTGAAAGGCTGCTGTGTTCAGCGCAGACAGCATCAATCATCATTCACAGAACAGAGATTCTCATTCTAATGAACCATCTTTACTTCATCCACATGAGAGAGGCCAACACATCAGTTCACGACACCTGATTGAGGAAATAAACACAGACCGTAAGCTGTGCTTGATTTGGAACAGCAGTGATCTGACCCACCAGCGGTGAAAGGAAATCACAGGCTTGCAATTTTCTAAAGATGTATAGCTGAAATGTAGATGTACAGCTGGTCGTGCTGTATGTGCTGATCACTGCTCACTGCTGTATGATAAAGACACACTACATTTACACGACACAAGCAGTGTTATTTTAGTATCATTAAGATGCTATAATACAGTGAGCAATTATTGAATTTTATAACTTTTCCATTGGTGTAATTAAATTAAATACTGTTAAATTCTGAATGAAACAATAATGCGTTTAACATCTAATGTTCAAGTATATGTTTTATGTGTAACCCTCTATTTGTCAAGTGACCAAAGTATTTAAATGTAAGTTATGCAATTTTGTATTATTTCTATTAAAGAATTAAAAAAGCAGTTTCATATCTGTTGTATCGGTCTTTGTATTGCTAAATCCTTAATTAAATTATTTAACAATATTTGTGCAATTTATGAGATTAGTCATATTTTTAATAAAATTTTTCTTAGTAAAAGGCAAATATTTGATCATACTGGTTTCAAATTTAAGGATTCATTAGTTTGAACATACACTGAACCAAAAACTGTTGTAATGTTTTTGTTGGTTATTAAGTATACTTTGTTTTATAAAACATTTTTGGTGAAGTGACAGTAATGCTTGGGTGGATCCAAGTCACATTACTGAATTGTAACTTGTATACGAAAACGTTATTTAAAAAAAACCTGCATAACTGCATAAATTTGTGTTTATATCCCCCAGATATAAAGACTGTTATGTGTCACTACCGAAACAATAATGAGGTGTTTCAGTAGTGTTTTGTTAGTAACAATTTTGCTCAAATATGCTAATAAACACACAGTTAGCTAGCACAGTCTGAAAATATATGGGATACAAATAAAAAACTAAATGTTATAAAAATAACGGCCAAAAAAATGTGCTTAAATACAGAAAAAAGCAGTTCACTAATGATGTTCCTTAAAGTTAAACACAGATTTTTTTAAACTTTTAAACACATTTACCTTTAAATAATGATACTTATATCTACCTTACACCTTGTAGCTATGAGAGAGGGGCACACAAGTGTATTTCCTGATCATAAATATATGGGTTAAGTTCTAATCCGTCTCTGTCAATATACTAAAACATACACTGTTTCGGTAGTGACATGAAAAATGCAGGAAACAATTGTTTTACAGACATTTTCATAATTCACAATTAAAAATATAGATATTTTAGTATATTAAGTCAAACTAAATAAGAATTAGAAATGTTGGTAGTGTTGCAAATTAAAATCTATATAATTTAAGACTATATCTATATAATTCTTTTCATATTTTTTGTTTCATGTAACTTTTTTTTCCTGGCTGTACGTTTAGTTTTATTGCATTTATTTTAGCAACAATTTTTCAAACAGTCAGTACTTTAGTCATCTCTTAACTCTAACCGGGTGAAGTGTTGGATGGGTTGAACTGTTCTGTTCTGTTTCGTTCTGTTCTGTGTGTAGCATTTGTCAAGGCACTGCTGAATGAACCCAACGATGGAGGTATTCTTTTAAAATAGCGCATCCATCAATTGTAATGCGCGTGTTCAGTCATCAATCTGCTAGAGCTGCGTTCAGCCCACTGTCAGTGCTTGTGAACAGCGCAAACTATTGCCTACGAAAACACAACGCTTGTACAAAATGATATGCAAATGTGTTTTGCAGACCCACAGCTTTGCAGTCAAAAACGCTCCAAGAGCTCAGCTATGCTTACAGAAACAAGTATGTGATACCTGGATTTCTGCATACCGTTCATTGATCAACAAATTTAATTTCATGTCTTAGCCTAATTGTGCACATAATGAATTCTAAAATACGTCAAGACATGTATTAGTATAAGTCAACCGAATTTGAGTGATGTGACGAGTGTAAATGTCTGAGTTTCAATTACAGGAAACGTTTGGTGAAGGTTATAGCTGTGAAAAAGATGGCCAATAATTTATTAAATGTAGTTTTTTTGCCACTGTTGTTCTTGTTTTTTTAACACTCAAGGATGCATTAAATCAAAGACAGAAAATTAAGCAGGAAATCAGCATATTAGAATGATTTCAGAATATTTATGCGGGTAATGATGCTGAAAATAACATTTTACAGTATAATCATAAGACAACTCCTATTTAAAATGTTAATAATATTTTACAGTATTACTGTTTTTACTCCATTGTTGATCAAATAAATGCATCCTTGGTGAGCAGAAGCAATTTCCTTTAAAAAAAAAAAAAAGTTTTAAAAGTCTGACCTAACTTACAGTAATTAAACTTATACTTAACAGTGAGTCTGGTTTGCACTCAATTCCATGTGCCCTTTCTTGAATATTGTATTGTATTGCTTTTTGTTATTTGTAAAATTAGTTTATTTAAATCTTTTACATTTTTTTGTATTGTATTGCTTTTTTTGTTATATGTAAAATTTGTATTTATTTACATTTTTTTAATTTTTGCTTTAAATCTTACATTTTTACTTGCATTTTTAAAACTCTTTTTGTATTTAATGTTTAACTTCTACTATCCAGCAAGGGCTTGAGAGTAACGCAATTTCAGTTCTCTGTATGTCCTGTACATGTCGCAGAGTTGACAAATAAAGCGGACTTGACTTGAAGTGTTCTGAACGGTGTGTCTGACTGTTTATGGCTGTGATTTAACTGACACAAAAATGCATCACCAATTTATGCAGAAATCCATTTGCTATGCAGAGTCTGCAACTACGCAAAGTTTTCCTTCTAACTCTATTTATCTACCAGTTGACATTAACTAATAACCAACACAGTTTAAAAACGGTTAGACGAAAAGAAGTCGTTTCAGACGTAGAGCGAGTTATTACATTTTGATGAAAAATTACAAAGACAAACACTTTGCAATAATGTGCACTGATGAAATGTTTCCAGTAGCAACAGAAACATACATCACATTCAACAAATCTTCTCTATATATTCCCCCCAGGAGTGAAACAGCGCTTTCATCTCGACGAAATGAATTTCACACATTTTCTTCATAACCTGATAAAGTGTCTTTATTAGTAAATCATAGCCAACGGGGCTTTTTTTTCCCAATAGTGGACACAAGCCAAATGTCAAAAGACAGCAAAATGAACAAACCCGGACGAGCGTAAAGTCTTTTATTTATTGTTCAACCCGTCTTCACATAAACATCACATTTATGCTTACAATGACTTGACTAAAGTATCAGCAAATGAGCTTTCTTATCAAAGCACTCTCACACGGATGCTGCTGTATTGAGTATTTGTGAGATTATGTCCTCTGGCAAAATACAAAAATAAAGATTTGATCAGAGGCAAACACGGTAAATGCCACACATTCTTTAGGGTGATTTTATATCACAGTCCACAGCTGTCCTAGTCGCTAGATAGTGATTGAACAAAAACTTTTATGCTGCACTGATGCAAACAGCCATTTCTAAGCCACTCCACAGATGCTCGACTCCATTGATGTCTGCGCTTTGACGGCCGACTGAGGGACTTTATGCGGTTTTGAAGTGTTATTTATACATCGGGAGATCTACTTTAGCACCTCTGAGGGGGTTTTGGCTTGCAGCATCATGGTGTGGCATGATAAAACTACCAAACACAACAAAACTGCTCTGAAAGGGTTGAGGGAACAGCACTGAGTATTATGGGTTGTGATCTTCCATTAGCTGGCAGGATGGAAACTGTCTGCTGCAGCATTAAGTTCAGAATAATCACCACAGACCCTGCACCATGAGATATATATATATAAAAATATGTTTTTCCCCAATATACTGTATTTATTTGTTTCACTCTCAGATTCCAGATTTTCAAATATTCTCAGATACTAACAACCCATACATCAATGGAAAGCTTATTTATTCCGCTTCAGTGATAAAATGTATTACACAGATAAAAGGTATCGTTGTGCCTTTGGATGTCAGAATCAAAATGTAAATCATTTTTATGGAATTTTGTGGTCAAAAACCCTATTTGAAGCTAAAACGCAGAAGTTTAAACAGACAGATTAAATGAAACCTGTTATGACTACTTTTAAAGCATAAATGCAACTTTATTTCTGGTATTTCAGATTTCATAACTTGATAATTAACTTAATAATATAGAAGGAAAAAAGTGGAAAGTGTGATATGAACTCCAAAGAGAGAATGACGAGCTGATTTTTCTTCTCAGAATTGAAAGAAAAAAAAGACAGAATTTTGAAATACAAACTGTACAAACTGTCTGATTCCATGGTTTCCATAGACTGCCAATTGAAAACTGTCATTTTTTGATAGGCTTTGCTCACAAAAAAAAACATCATCACAGTTTGCACAAATATTGGTCTATACCAGGGGTAGGCAACGTCAGTCCAATGTCCTGCAGAGTTTCACTCCAACCCTAATCAAACACACCTGAACAAGGTAATCAAGGTCTTCAAGGCTACAGGCAGGTGAGTTTTTTTTCAGGGTTGGAGCTAAACTCTGCAGGACAAGAACCTACGTTACGGTATATATAACAATTAAAAACAAAAAAGGGAGCCGTGGTTAACAGTTGCCACTGGGTGGCATATTCTTTGTGTCTGCATATTTGACATGTCTTCATATCTCATAGTAATAAATGTTACTTTAACTATCAATTTGCACCTTGAATAAATGTACTAATAACTACTACAATAATAATAGGTAATAGATAGCCACATGATGATTGACCATAAGAAAAAATACAAATGGCAATAAACACAGTACTGTCCAGTACTGTTTAGGCCACTAATATTTTCACCAACAAAAATGGTTTTAAGTCGCTTATCACACATACTCAACACAACTCAACTCAACTCATCCAATTAATGTATACTCTCTTAAGCATGAGATTACAGCCACTGGAGCCTCAATTATTAGTCTTTGTAAAGTTTCATGAAGTAAAATGCTTCTACTGATTTGTTTCAAATGACTTTTTAGACATTACGATATCCTGATCGTGGATTAATGCACGAGAGTGTACAAGTGGGGCGAAGGGCTCTTTAAAACAGAAATACAATGTTAGTCAATTAGCATATTTGTCAAATATATTGATTATCTGGCAGCCCCCGACAGCAACCCCAGCAGCAGTTCTTTATGGCAGTAGTTCAGTGTTGTAAACCGCTTTTTGGCAAATTGAAGCGTACGCTACCCTTCCCCAGCGTTGCACTTCACACTCCCACAGCGCTTCACGAGTCATGTGACAATCTGAAATACCTACACCATCCTACAACCACACCAAACATAAAAAAACCATTCAGCTTCCTAAGAATACATTTCCTGAAATTCATTCATCACAGATGTCAAATTTTCATGGAATGATCCTATGTGTGCCGTGCTTTCAACCCCAGCTTTTCACAATAGACAATGTATTTTTTGCATTGCATTTTGAAATGTTACTTATGTGACTGCAACCTTTCCACACATTAAACTATGACACAATTAACGTGGAAAATAGGAAAGAAAATACGCTGAATCTATCTAATATAAAGAAAGGTCCCAGGATGCAGCTTGTGAACCTGAAACCTTTTTAAGAAGAAGCCAATGTAGATATCGTTTTACATTTCTTTCTTATTCCTTAAATCTCATACGATTACATTTGTGTGTGTTTTTTCTATTGTTTTTAATGACTAACATTATAAAATTTGTGAAACAGCATCAGAAATAACATTCACATTTGGCAAAATTCAAGTAAAAACGGGTTGTGTCTGTAAATAAACTACTAGTACTGCAAACATCTGTGTACTGATGAAACATCTGCCGTGACTAACAGCGTTTTCCAAAGTGGAGCATTTACCAGCAGAAGTTGAATCTAAAATATCTAAAGTAGTTTTTTCTCTCTCCATGTGACGACAGATACAGTATATGGAGTATTTCTGACAATAAGGCACCAGAAATAAAATCTAAGGGAAGAAATCACAATGTATTTTCAAGCTTTTCTGACAGACGCAGAAACAGAGACTCAAAAGTGTATGATGCTTTGTTCTTGAAAGTAGTTTATTCTGCATACCAAGGCTGCATTAACTTGACCAAAAACACTATAAAATATTGTGAAATATTATTATGAATAAAAAAAAAAAGTTTTTCTATTGTAATATTGTAACTGCAATTAATTCCTGTGATTAAAGCTGAATTTTCACTCCTTCAGAAATTATTCTAATATGCTGATTTATTATTATTAGTGTAAACAATAATGAAGCATTTAGGAACAACAAAGAACAACATTCGCTTAGAAATAGAATATGTAGAAATGATAATGTTTGATGACATTATAAATTTCACTATAGATCAATTTAATTCATCCTAGCTAAATACTTATAAAACAATGAACTCACCCCAAGCTTTTGTAGGGTAGGGGACATATTTAAACGAGGTGTTTTAGGAAGGCATGGATGAGTCTTAACTTTTTTTATAAAGGATTTGAGATTTTAGTCTTATCTATGAAGGGAACAGCTTGTACCACTCCAAAGACAAAAAGACAAAACTTGAAATAGCCTCATATAACCCCTTTCATAACAAATATTTGTGAACAGCAAGTGTGGCAAAAAGTTAATTCTAGAATTATTCTCTAAAGAATGAAGAGATGTGGAACCTGCATTGCATAATCACAGTCTTTGTGATGCTCTAAGCTCAAGATATTTAGCATTCTTCCCCCAGTGAAAGTCTGCAGGACTGTTTAGCCTGTTTTATGGTCTGCCAAGTGAAAATATTGAGTCTCACTACTTAGAAAAGTGACAGGAGTGCTTGCAAACACAAGATTTCCTCATTTAATTAAATGTCTAGACAGTCTAAAATAATGAATTATGAATATACTTAAATACACCCCATTTCCATTCTGTAACTTTATCCAAGATCTATTTTGTGTAAAGGAGCGTATGACAGTAGAAACCAACAGTGATTTTGAGAGCTTGCAGACTGTCACGCACAGTGTAGTTAATTTACCTGATAAATCATCAGAGGACCAGTAACAGTAATCTAGAGCTTGCCATGTCTTCCTCTGGCTGCCCTTAGCTCCGTGTTTCTGCTGCTCATGTTCCCTGTGCTGTCAATCACACTGTTGCCGTGGCGATTACAATGACATTCATGTATTCCGTCTCATTTAGAAGCGTCTGTACGCAGCGCATTACCACGACTCAAGAGCGCCTCCAACAGGCCAGACTCACACTCGCTGATCAGACGCAGTATCTCTGCATGTTAAGATCTTAGTACAAAATAAAAGCGAAAGTTACGTAAATAAAATAGAGGGGAAAAAACTTCGATGTGTAAACATGTCTTAAAAGTGATATATTTGAAATTTACCGGCTAGTAAGATGACGGAAAGAAATAAGGGCTGTCAAACGAATGATTGCGATTTGAATCGCACTGTCTCCAAAATAAAAGTTGTTTGTTTATAGAATGTGTGCGTGAACGGTGTATATTTATTATGCATACATATGGACACACACAAACACCATATATTTTTACATTTATTTAAGTGCATCTATGTATGTTCATATAAATTATCATATATAAATATATTAAATATATAAACAAAAGCTTTTTCTTAAATATATACA
Organism: Enteromius thamalakanensis; assembly: GCA_032357475.1. Taxonomy (NCBI): domain Eukaryota; kingdom Metazoa; phylum Chordata; class Actinopteri; order Cypriniformes; family Cyprinidae; genus Enteromius; species Enteromius thamalakanensis. The sequence continues at coordinate 1,184,346 of JAUCMT010000048.1, read as the reverse complement.
TGCATGTGTGCGTATTTATGTATACATAATAAATATACACAGTACACAGACATATATTACGTACACAAAAACTTTTATTTTGGATTTTATTTAGTGACAGCACTAAAAGAAATGAATACCCTTCTTTAGCAAGCATGCATTCAACTGATCCAAATCGATAACAGAGAGTTTTGTAATGTAATTACAGATTTCTGTTTCAAATAAATGTTGTTATTTTGAACTTTTCACTCATCAAAGAATGTTGAAAAATAAAATGATCAGTGTATATTAAAAAAAAAACATTTTAACATTGACATTAATCAGAAATGCTTTTTAATCAAATCAAAATAATTTTATTTAATTTATGCAACAAAGTTTGTGACTTCCACTTGTTATTGGCACAATCACGTTGATTTAAGTCAAATATGAATGTCTGCAGATGTCATACTTAGCTGCCTCTGTATGTCATAAATATATATATTTCATATCACAGTTATTTGGTTCAAACCCAAATAAGAATTATTCAGAGTTCACTGCTGCATGTCAATGACTCAGAGTCTGTCACTTAGCTCCCATGATGCCTCATTTATCAGGACATAATGACGGATGGTCACAGTTCAGTACATCAGGGGCCTCATGTATCAACGCTTTGTGCGTACGCCAGATTTCACGCTCACGTTCGGATTTACTAACAATGAAATGAACGTTGCTCCACGTCAACTCCATGTCTGGCGTACGTGCATTTCTTGTGCGTATTTGCTTTATGTCCGTTGGCGACTCC
>JAUCMT010000048.1:1137309-1153716 GCA_032357475.1 Enteromius thamalakanensis | reverse complement strand
TTTTAGTGACATATATTACTGTTTTAAGCAATGTACAACATGTATATATCTGTAAACAACTCAAAAAAAGTGTTTTATGAATGAATATTATAAATGTGTGTAATCAATTTTAAGATTGTATAACTAAGCTGATAGTTTTGATAAACGTGTTATATTTCCGGGAAATACAACTGGAAAAAATGGCCTTATGTGAGAAGAAAGTAATTCTGGAGTGACACTAGAGATCACAGATTGCCAGGAGAGACAAGCTCCTTGTCTACAAGATGTTAGTTTTAAGGGTTTTCTATTTAAATGCACATCAAGTAGCATGTAAAATTAAACATATTTTCCACTGGACTACTAGGGTTTGGTTTGGGTTCTCTGTGTCAGAATCCTACAGCTTCTTAATATATCTACCTTGTTGATGTGTTTTAGTTTTTTGTCCCTTGGGCTTTTTTGTGTTTTTGCCTGGACAAAATGCCTGGTTTGTATTTTCCCTTTTATTTAGTTTGAGATCAGACATTCTATACTTAAGTTCTTTTATTAGTCAGTACAGTGTAAGTACTGTACACTGGATGTTCAGATTCCATTGCTTAGGCATTTGGTTTTTGATTATATGTATTGATGCTATCTACAAGTGCAATACGTGAGCCTACTAGCTAGACCAGACCTTCTGATGTCACCTGAGTTCATGTCTATGATATCTGGAAGCCCACAATGAATGAACTGCATACCCTTCCCTGACCTACTACTGTAGTTGGAGTTACTTGCACAACAGGCTATTATGCAATTAGTTGGGTATTCTCAGGAGACTGACCATTTCATATCAGGTAACTATGTTTAATATTTGAAAAAAGAAGGGTGTAACACTGCAGGGGTTTGTAGGTGTGCGTTTCATCTCTAAGGTGTCCTTTAATCCTTGATTATCTCTATAGTTTCACATTGTTCAGACAGAGGTTGTTGTCCTGATGCACTGTCCTTGTTTCAACTTTCTCTCTTTATACATCCTCCGCACCATCTGTGATCAGCCCAATGACCATTATATCATCCACAAACTTCAGTGACTTGAGTTTTGCAACTCAATCACAGGTGCATACACAAAACAGAAGTGGGCCAAGCATAGAGCCTTGGGGGGCTCCACTGCTGGAAAAGCCTCAGTAGAGTATATTCAGTTAAAAATGAAGAATTTCCGGCTGACATGATGCTGGATATTTTCTTGTTGGTCCTAAATGAGCATTTCAGTCAATCAATAAAAATTATTAGAACATAGAAAACAGCTTGAAAATTATTTAATTAAGATTTAAGAGATTCCTGCATGTTTTACATTAGTCTTATTTGTTTGCTTCACAGGATTCACATGTCCTAGTCAAAACTATGTACACTTGATGTCAAGATGGCTTTATGGCATTACAGTTTACAATAGAACATTTTCAAAGTTCTTAATCTCACAACAGATCATCAAAATATGTTTTCCAAACTTGTTTCAAATTGTGTTAGTACAATAAACTACAGTAATTGATGTAAAAGCATTATGCCATGATAGAACAATGCTAAGAAATGTCAGAATTACTTTTTTCTTTACCTGGTGATGACAATTGGATACCATATTTGTACAAATTTCTGTGAGTATTTGCAATATGCAGACATAGAGCAAGATTAGACTGGAAGTCCTGCTGCAGATTAAAGAGGTAGATGTGGACTCAGATAAACAGGTAGACATGGGCCTCAACAAAAAGGAACATATGCAGAAGACAGCAGCTACAATAACTTTTTTTCACTGGCATCCTGATGTAACTTGGAAATACACAAGCTTCAGTCTGGATCCAACCCTTACAAAGACCTGAGATGACGAATAGCTAAGAATAGATGATGCCAACCTCTAAGCAGACCTCAGATGAGGCCAACCCTGAAACAACATACAAAACTACCAGATTTTGCTGGTTTTGCAAACTTTGATCACAACATATGAAGCTGTTCCCATGGTGCTTGAACAAAGAAGATATTCACTGTTGTCATGATAAAAATGTATGGACAAATGTTTAGGACAGGCTTGATGTCAGTTAATCTGAGATTCTCTATTTAGATTAAAGTGTTTAAATTTATTGTTTGACAACCACTGTAGTGTAGAATACCGTAAAATAAAATACTTTCCTGTATATGTGACTTTTCATGTGTTTTTTTACTTGTATAAATATATTTTATTATGGCTTTTGTACATGTAATCTCTATTCTGATGACTGTGTCTAGTATTTTACAGTACAGTAACATTCATTCAGCACCGGGTAAAACAACCTTTAAAAGTTTAACACTTACTTTTGAAAATAGTACCACAGTAATTAAAAAAAGTGTAAATGCAATTAACAAATAGGATTCTCAAATTTGCATCTTTCTTATCCACGAAAGCATATCTGCTAGTTAGGTTTACATGCATTATGTCATGATCTTCTTTACCTTAATCCATAACAAATACAATTTTCTTTTACTCTTGTTAATACACATGTATTTCAATATGCTACAACCACAATCTCTTTGCAAAGCAATTCAGCAGTATACAGACCAATAGATAAGATTGAAGAATATAAAGGCCCCTGGGAAGATCATGCGAGAGTAGGCATCAATGACGTGAGTGTTTTGGATGATACGGAAGCCTCGAAGGTTCTTTTTCTTGGCTCCTGTGGCCTCATTTGCCAAAGACAGGCACACCACCATGTGGTCCTGTTTATCTGCAGCCTCATCAGAGGAGACAGGGGCCTGGGTATATCCTGCCAGGCCATTAGTATCAGGCTTACTGTATGCTTCATCCAGAATCATAGTCCTTGCGTGAGATATGTCACATGTGCAGGGTAAAGGCTAAAATGGAAAAACACAAACGCTTCTATTACCATTTAGAGAACTTTTGACTTGCTTCCAGGTTGTGAATATTACCTCTCCATACAAACTTCACTGTAACTACAATAGCAAAGGGGAAGAAAATAGTGGCTTGACAGTCTTCCTAAAAGTTTTACAAGGTTCAGGAAGGAGATGCCAACACTGACAGTGGCAAGTATTTGATTTTATTGCCACCCTAATCCAGAATTTTATTGCTTTTCTTCGAACACACATAAAAAAGTAAAAAAAAAAAAAACATATTGTAATTTAACTGTTATCTATTAATTTACAAGAAAGAATAAATCCAAAAGTCATTTTGTAAATTGCTTATGACCAGTATACCAACAATATTCCTAAAGATAATGCATTTTTAAAATATACTTTAACTTCTGAAATGCTGGAATCTGTGTACAAGAATAATACCCTGTTAAGATTACTGTTCAGATATAGCTGAAACCTTTTTCATAAAAATCTCCAGTCATTGCTTTTGTGCATTTATACATATGCACAGCAGTTCGCATTAGGACACTTTGTTATAAAGAGATGATTCCTGAGAACGCAGCACCTGACTAAAACTTGCCATTTTTAACTGTATTCCAACTTAAACACTTCTGGGCTGCGTTCTCCGATAACATTGTCTTTTAGCGCGCTACGAAAGGTACACCATAACTACTTTTCCTACTTGTGTTCTTTGAACTAAACCTTAGGATGTTACTTAAGGTAAACCTTCTTAAGTGCGACCTAAGCAGGTGCTGTCCATGCTGGAGGAGCTGAATAGGTTGATCTCGATGCCTCAATGATCGATTGTGTGCTCTTTCCTTCACAGCGGTAAAGGTAGAATATTGAGAAAACAATGTTCTTTATAAAGAAGCATTTTAGAAATAGTACAAACTGCATTTATCGGGGCTCATTGAATTATGTACATGCAGATATAAATGTGTATATGTGCATAATTTAGCAAGTGTGCAATCCCACACCCACATGTCCATTAGTGTGGTAATGAGTTGAGTATTGAGGTGCATTATGAAACCGAACGCAACTTATTGAGTGTAAATGTGTTTTTGTCTGTTTTTTTTTTTTTTTTTATTCAAATCATTAAATAGATGCCATGGTTGACACCTTTATTGGGAAAATAAAGTCCTCCCTAACGCTACCCAATACAATATTTTCAACTTTTTGATATTATCTTTCATTTTTATTCAAAATAAATGCTTTTCTCATGTTATTTGAAATTATAAAAAGGAGAAAAAGGGGTTGGGCGCTAAGAGGGGGTCTTTCCCTTTAATTCAATGTAGAACAGCTACTGCGTGGAACACCACAAAGGTGTATTTTTCGCTACTGTCTGCACAATGGTCTCCAACCCCCCAAAAAAATCTGGGAAAGCATAGCCATTAAATTGGCCATGTCTGTTTCCTGCCCATCGAGACAGTGGTACATATATGTGATCTGTAAAAAAATGGCACGATTTTGCAAGTGCTGTCATAGCTATAAAGTTTCTTCTTCTTTGTTTCTTTATATAGACTCTGAAGCCTTTTCTGTCGAATAGTTCGCCAGCTAATGTGCCTTAGGATATTAATTAGAAAAGCTAACAACCATTAGTGTATGGAACCTTTATTAATGAAAACACTTCCATACACTGGGTGTAGGCTATAACAACTTATAACAACTTTAAAGTAATGTAAAAATGTAAATTTAATACTAAATCAGATTTTATATTAAATTTAAATAAAAAAATTTCTATGTGTAGTTAAACTGTGATGTAAAAAAGCCTTTTTGAGTATTGGTTGCCACTAGCGGTATGAACTGTCAACAGTGATAATGTAAAACTAAGAGCGCTCCAGACCAACCTTACGAGTGTATGACTTAAAGAAGGTATACTTAACTAAGAAGGTTTCAGAAAACACGGGTCAATGATAAGGTACTTCTTAAGGTACAACTTAAGAATGATGTAGCTTTAAGGTGGTTTCGGAGAACACAGCCCTGGTAATTGCGCTCAAGAAATCAACAGATATGTCTACATTGGTCAACACTGCAAATATGTTTTGCCAATATCAGATGGGGGCCCCTTGGACGGCTGCTTACTTCATGTAAATGTGCATAAACTGTACAAAACTAAACGTTTGGTCAAGCCCACATAATAATGGTGCATAAACTGAAGTGATTGTGAATATTTTTGTTAGCATAATAAGGAGATAATATACTTGAAAATCTGTTGTGTATTTACCTTCTCCTTAAATTTGCGATCTGTCCCATCATGCACTGTGGTCAGGTAGTTTACGGCAGCATACTCAAGTACGGATAAAAAGACAAAGACAAAGCTGACCCACAGATAAATGTCCACAGCTTTGATGTAGGAGACTCTGGGCATGGAGGCGTTCACTCCGGTGATGATGGTGGACATGGTGAGCACCGTGGTGATGCCTACAAGAAATGACAGTGAAACAAAAATGAAACATAATTGTAGTCACATTAAATTTGCTTCTAGAACTGTGGACATCAATAATAACTGGTTATGAAATCTTGCAACCATTTAAGCCTGTAGCTAAACAATCCCACTGGTTCCCACATTTAATTCACCTAATGAGACTCGAGCAGGAACAGCTCGCCGGTCGATCCAGAAGGATACCCATGACAGCATGACCATCAGTGTGGCGGGAAAATACGTCTGAAGCAGGAAGAAGAAGATATGACGACGCAGAGTGAAGTTGATGTAAAGACGATTGTACCAACCTGCAGGAGATATGAATTGAGAAAAAATACTAGTAAAAGAAAATGCAAAGTTTCAGATTCTGAAGTCTGAACAAGGACTAAACCTAAATCTTATTTCTTAAGGGTACACCCAAATCTTGTGATGTTAAACTTTAAAGCAGAGGTCTCAAACTCAATTCCTGGAGGGCCACAGCTTTGCACAGTTTAGCTCTGAGACCTCTGCTTTAATGCATAATTGATTTAATAACACAGCACAATTTTCAGCTGTCGGAAATGAAAAACTAGCATAGTGAAACAATCGCTGCAATTTTTTTTAAGGCTACAATTGTTTTGAAAGCTTTAAAAAGCTACTTTAAACATTTTTGGGTTAATTTTTATAAATTGTCGCTCTTTTCAGTTCATGTTGTCTCTTTAAGCTTGTGTCATCACAATTGTCAATCAACACTTGTAGAGCGAACTTGTTTTATTAACTAACAGCAATGCTTTTTTAGTTTTACTTTTACTCTCTGTAGAAAAGGAACATACTGAACTATGTCGATTTAATACTGAGGATTCCCTGTCTGTCAGTCACTCTGATGTTATGTCGTGATGACAGACTGGGGTCATTACTTGGAAGCCCTGATTCGCTGCATATGTGCGGTTCTCTTACTGAACGCAAGTGCTCCTGAGATCCTGAGCGGAGGCTGTTTGCTGTGGCGAAACGACGCATTCAACGGAGTTCCTGCTTCCTCAGTAATTCCCTTGGGCGTTTCACAAAAGAGAACAGTTTCTGACGCGGTTGGCAGTCGCCCTTTTAAGGATGCCATTCCGGCCGTGTCCTTCTGGTTGCGGTCACTACCTTTCCTCCAACGACGGCCACGATCGCTGTCTACAGTGTCTGGGGCTCCAGCACGATGGAGATGCTTTCAGGGTAGGGACATGTACTCATTGCGAGGAACTGTCCCTGGCTGTACTGCGGTCTTGCCTCTCGCTCCTCCGGGGGAGTGTGAGTGAGTCAACGACTGCTCCCTGTGTTGAGTTCACCGCCGCCGGCGGTGACTCCTCCGCGAGAGCGGCCGCTGGCCAGAGTACTGTGAGAGCTTCACCTCCAGCTACGACCTCGAGGCCCTCTCATAACTCCCGCAGCAACAGCCCCGTTCAGTTCGCCGGCGATTTGTCAGTCCCGCCTTCTGGGGGTCCTCACATTTCGTTCGGTGGACCGGTGGAAGACAGGATGGCGATTGAAGCATCGGGGGACGGGTTTTCATTCTCTGAGAGTGAGGCCTCAGCCGAGCTACCGCCTTCGGGCACAGCTCATCCTGAGACTGACTGAGAGATGATAACTATGCTTGCTCGGGCAGGCGAGAGTATCGGGCTGGAGGTGTCAAAGCCTACCAGCCCTGAGACCTCTCGGCTGGATGACTGGTTTCTGGGTGCTGGACGTGGTTCACAGCCACGTCTAGTCCCAGTACCTTTCTTTCCGGAGGTGCATAAGGAGGTGATGAAGTTGTGGGAGGCTCCTTTCACAGCCAGAACCTTCTCATCATCTTCCTCCGTCCTCACTACCCTTGACGGGGGAGCAGTCAAGGGATATGAGAGCAGTGGCTGGACAGGCTGCTTCCGCTCTTCATGCCATGGCCATCCTGCAAGTCCATCAGGCCAAGGCGCTTAAAGAGCTAGACGGCCGATCTTGCCCTTCGGGCAATGAAGGTCACAGCGTGGCCCCTCGGGTGGACAATGTCCACACTCGTTGCCCAGGAGCGCTACCTTTTGCTCAGCCTGGCTGAAATGAAGGAAGCCGAGAAAGTTCCTTTTCTCGACGCCCCGATCACCCAGGCTGGCCTGTTCGGCGACACCATGGAGAATTTTGCAAAGCAGTTCTCTGCGGTGCAGAGATAGACCGAGGCGATCCAGCACATCCTGCCCTGGTGTGACCTCCAGCTGCCACCCATCCGCCGCAGAGACTCGCTGCCAAGGGCGCCCTGCACTTTGCAGATAGCTCCGCAGAGTGCCCCGACCACGTGGAGGCCTCAGCGTCGAGCTCAGCACAGGAGGGTGGCCCCGTCCCCTTCTCCAGAGAGCGATAAGCCCTCCCGGAAGACGGCTAAGCGGCCCTGAGACGGGCGGCCCGGAGAGGTGACTAACTTAACAGTAAATGGCTGGTCCATTGGAAAGCATGATCTCGTCATGAGGTTCCTGAGGGGCGCAAGGAGGTTAAACCCTCCAAGATCAGCCCTGATACCCTCCTGGGACCTCTCTGTTGTGCTAGCAGGCCAACAGAGGGGTCCATTTGAGCCGCTTGAATCAGTCGAGCTTTAATATCTGTCTATTAAGACAACGCTCCTGAGCGCGCTCACTTCCATCAAGAGGGTCGGTGACCTCCAAGCATTTTTGGTAAGCGAAGAGTTCCTGGTATTCGGGCTGGCCTACTCTCAGGTCACTCTGAGACCCCGGCCTGGATACGTGCCAAAGGCCTAGGGGTGTAGCGTCCTCACATGCGTTGCCACACGGGGCCTCGCTGGCAGATATTTGTCAAGCTGTGGGCTGTAACGGTCTCTTCCACTCTGATGCAAAACAGATAAGATTAGCCCGCTTGGTGTCCTGCTTGCTGCGCCATTCCCCTAAAAAGGGATGAGAGCGCCTTTATACTCCCAGTAGTGTCTTCTGTCGCAAACCCTGGTCGAGCATCCTCCAAGCACCCACTGTGTTTAGACTGGGGCAGAGCAGTCTGACGCTAGGCCCAGTATCCAGGTGTTTGCTAAGCCCGAAAGGTCAGCCCCTGTATTGGGATATGTGGCCGCATGCATGATTCCCCGTTGGTAATCATCACAAACTCTGAAGTTGCTCAAATCAGATGCTCAAATGGGAGGTATGGGAAAAAAAAAAAAAAAGTCTAGCAAACTAACCTAAAAGGTGCAGAGTAACAGCATGCCATGCACTAATAGACAGCCTGAAACTGAAACAGAACTGTCCTATGGTTTACTATTTAAAATTAAGGAACATGCACCTGTGCTGCCATAAAAGGCCAATCTGGAGGTGGTGTGAAACTTCTGAATGAGGAACTGAGACAGAGAGATCTTGTCATCTGTGCTCAGTGATTCATCTCCACTCTTCCAGTAGAGCATCAGGTCTTCATCAGTGTAGGCATCTGGAAACACAGCAGATGAACCATAGACTGCATAGACTGATGTGATATTTGGCATTAAAGAAATAGATTCATACAAAAAATAGAATTACAATTTGTCAAACATTTACTTAGATAGAGATTTAATTAGATACAATTATACATGATGACATTAAGATTAAACATTAAGATATTGCAACCCTAAACCTTAGCTTTTTGTCAAAATACGATGTGTGTAATTCATAATAACTCTTACTCTAGTGAAAAAGTCCATGTCCACTTGTTATCTCATATCAAAATACACTCACATGCTTGTTTTGGACTTTTTTGTTTGTAAATGGTGCTTGATTTGTGCATATTTCTCTCCTTATTCAAATGAGATGGACTTACTTTATAGTAATATTTAATTATTATGCATGTAATGTAAATTAAGTGATGCAATGCTACATTTCTCCAAATCTGATAAAGAAATAAACTCATCTTGTCCTTGAGTTACCTGAGGTTGAGTGCATTTTCAGCAGATTTTCATTTTTGGGTGAGCTACTCCTTTAAATTCAGAAGAATTATATGTCACTCACAGCTCTCCAGCTCTAACGTGCAGGTCTGCGTGTCCAGTGGGAACCGACTGAAGTCCATATTGCATGCTGAAGTCACAGTCACCCTGAAACACCAAAAAAGCACTGTCAAACATGATTATGACGGCATGTATTCAGAAGTATGCATGCAAGTTAAAGTTTGAGTAAATGACATTTGTTGTCCAAACCTTAGGCTGTAGAGCACATGTCCATCAGGATACACCCTGATCATGATGTTCTCTGTGGTTGTGTCGTGGATGAAGGATCGTTTGGAATGCACAAAGAATACATCAGGAACCCAGATTTTCTTCACCAATCGACCATCAAAAGTCATGCTTTTATTGGTTTTACTGGGAAAAGACAATCGCTCATCCTTCCAGTAGTGTCTCAGGTATAGGGTCATGGTGAAGTCCTGTATGAAAAGTATGCCAGGGGTTGACTTTCAGAATCATTGTGCTTGTTTTATTGCTTGTTAAAATAATAAATATGTTCTCCTATCCCAGTACAGCCTGCAGAGTAAGCTAAAAATATGCACTTCAAAATATATTGATTATATCTGCTCTGACCTGAATCATTTTGTATTTTTCAGTTGTATTGCTTCATTTCTGTTCTGAAGATGAACAAAGCTCTTGTGGTTTTGGAGCGACACGAGGGTGAGTAATTAATCACAGAATTTTCATTTTGGGGTGAACTAACCCTTTAACAAATGCTTTTCTCTTAATATGAAGAAAATAGATGACACCATTGTCTTCAGCGACAGCTTTAGAGATCAGAGTGCAGTTCATGTTTAATATAAAGCTCAATAGGCTGTTTGATTACAGGGCTTAAGGTACAGTTCTCCCAAAAAAAAATTTTTTAACCAAACTGTTGATGGCTGTCCAATATTCAATAAATGAACATCTGTCACATTTAATTCTACTTGCATGTGTTTTTATATTTGTATTTGACATGACAGTGGTCTTGTATCATGTGATCTCAGCCATGACGGATGTAGAATGAAACAGCTTAGTGCACTTGTAACAGTGCAGATTCCATTGATGTGGTTACAAAACTAATTTGCTATGTCCGATTTAAACCTGAAAAAAAGCTTTTATGCAAGGTGTTGACATGCATTTCTAAACTGCTTAAAGCCTTGTGAAATATTACCATCTGTTGGCATTACAGAAGGATGTCAGCACGTTATCAAATGGGATGCGTTGACCCTGATTGGCTGATTTTCTGTGATGTCACTGCGTAAATCACATGGATTATCCTCTAGCATGTTATGTAAGATCAAATCCACGTTCACTCGTAAACATCGGCAGTGATATGATAAATAAAAGCATATCTAGATACAGCTCTGGTGCTTTCAAAAAGAAAGGTTATCGCAAACACTGATTATACAGTATTTCCATAATCCATGCAATCTCCTTGATGACATTTGGACTGCAAGTAGCCTACTTTAATATTAATAATCACATTCCTATTACAGTAATGGGCAAGAATTATGCATTATGTCAATTGTAAAGTATTTATGCATCAATCTTAAATTACTGTGATTAATTAATGCTGGTTTAATAAAAAAATTTACAGAAAGAAAGATTTAACTTTTTTCACAGGCTGGGTTTTTTTGCACAAAACAATTTAATTAAACTTTTCTCACCATGTCTACTTCTGAGATACTGTCCAAACTCTCTACCTGTACATCCAGACCAACTGGTACTGCTGGACCTGAAGAGAAGAGAAGAGTTTTTCAGGTTTTATTAATATAATTTAGCATTTTCACAATAAAAGGTTTTTAAAAATCAGAAATTATTTACAAACCCACTAAATAAATGACAACATATATGAAACCAGAAATCAATTCTACACTTTTAGAAAAGTTAACTATAAAACCCTGCTTTTGAGAACCTTTGTGAAAGGTTCCAGATGTTAAAGGTTCTTTATGTAACCATATAGACAAAAATATTTCTTCTATGGTATTGTGAAGCACCTTTATTTATAAGAATGTAAATCATTGTTCAACTGCTCATAACCAGCTCAAATCAGCTCCCATGCTTCAAAATATACCTAACCAGGTTAGTGGTTAGCTTACACACACCTGATTATCTTCGGTTCTACTTGTTTGCGAAAATGCACTGCTCTTGGTAGATTGTTTTTGTCATTATGAAATCTGGTTGTGTGTTCCCTGTTGAAATAAAAACAGCATATGCTGATTAGGTATGTTTTGAAGCATGGGAGCTTGTTTAAACTGGTCCTAAACTGGTTGTAAGCTGGTCCTGAGAATATACCAGCATATGCTGTTTTTTCAGTTGGGTTCTTAAAGAGTTAGTTAAATAAAAATTCTGTTATTATTAAATTACTCACCCTTATGTCGTTCCAAACTCTGTTCATCTTTGGAACTAGTGCCGCACGATCAATCATATTGCAACCGAGATGTCAGCCTATGCGATTACATTACAGCAAATGTTGCAATCATAAATAAACAAATGTATTCGTGGACGTAACAAGACATTCTTTCTTGCATTCACACCAGACGTGAATGAAGCGATAAAGCGTGAGTGATTTATATGTTAAGTCAAGGCAAAGACTCATTTATACATCCTGCAGTGCATCACTATCGTGCTTTCATACTGGCAGCGCTTGTCACGGGCGGCTTGTACTGCAGGAGGCTATAGACAAGCATCTTTCTGTCGTATATTTTCCAGCGTCCAACACTGTGTGCTTTGATTTATGTCATTTCCATACTTTGTAAAAATAGTAGAGCCATACTTTGAAAAAATAGCAGAGCCTGTCAGGAAAAAATATGTCTGACCGTTCTCACATTTTGTATAAGAAATATTACATTTTGCCATGCAACACAATTTTGGAAGAAATTCCAACAATAAAGTGTATTTGGATTGAATAATTGAATTTAAAAACTAATCTTAAATCTAACAAATGCTTCTAGTTTTATTTATTTAATAGACATTTGAGGTTTGGGCAAATGTAAATTATGTGTTTTTTTGCATTTTATTTGTATCAAAGAGGGGTTTGAGAAAATGATTGGCACACTGGACAAGAGATACCAAAAGAAATATACTAAGTATACGTTACATTCTGCTTAAATGTTTTGAGACAAAATGTAAAAATATAAAAATGGGGGATTGTTTTATATGTTTATGTGTACTTTGTATTTAAATGTACTTTTGACTTTTTAATTTTAAAGTTAATTTAATGTAATTTAATTCAGTAATGTAAAGATGTTACTGTAATTTAATTTAGTTTTAATTTGAAAACATTTATAATTTATAGTTGTTGCTAGATTTGCACTGTATACTGTATTTCAGTAGAGAAATACAGATTTCAGCATTATTAGTAATGTGTGTGTGCATTTTCCTTCAAAACAAGCAAGTTGAGTCATACCACTTGTTTATTGTATCGCAATCGCAAATTGCAATTTTGACCTTAATAATCGCAATGTGACATTTTTCCCAAATCGCGCAGCCCTATTTGGAACACAAATAAAGATACTTTTGATGAAATCAGAGAGCTATCTGACCCTCCATACAACTGAAATGATCCCAGGTCTAGAAATGTGGTAAAAAAAAATTTATTTCAGTTGTATTGCTGTCTATACAGAGGGTCAGATAGCATTTTTTTAAATAAAAAATATCTTAATCTGTGTTCCAAAGAACGAAAGTCTTATGGGTTTGGAACAACATGCTGGTAATCAATAACAGAATTATAATTTTTAGAACTAACCCTTTAAATTTGTACAGAACTTTTCATTTCATATATGTGCTTCATGGGACTGCGCTCTCAGGCTAATTTGATCTGTTTAGTAATTCTGGTCCTTAATGTTTTAAAATACCGCAGACCACATAGAGATGAAGTGGATGTATTAGAAATTACAAAACAACTCAATATAGTGTCCAATCTCCCAGTTGTACCAGAAATAGCAAAAAAAAAAAAAACACTGCTCTTCAGCTTTTTCCTGGAAGGTCTTTGGCTTGATGACGGAGTTCTCTGAGCATATTCAGGCACATTGCAGAAACTCGGTTCTCTTGGAGAAGAGATTTGCAACCATTAATTGCAAAGCTTGTTATCTTTTAAATGCACATTTGTTGGAATAATTTTCCGGCTGTGCTTTTGTAGACAAGCAGTCAAGAAAAAGGGCTCCAATTCTATCTTTGTAAACTAGATCAACATTGGGGAACTTGTTTGCTGTTTCCAAATGTGTTTTAGTTGTAGATGATATCCAGCACAAAAGCCACAAGAATTAAACACAAAGAATTACACTTAGTAAGAGCTTGCAGTCACACTCAACAATCATTGCCCTCCTGAGAAAAACTACATTTTCGAGAGAAAACCCCCATTGGGATTGACGTCCAGGTTGTGAATTTGAATCTGACTGCTGTGATAATGAGACTGAGGAACATTCGGAAGAAGACAGAAGCAAAAGCAATGTGTAAATTAGAAAAGCCTTCTCAACACAGCCAGTAATTGAACACCCCAGTGAGCTCTGCTGCTTCCATTAACAGTAATTGTAACTTCCATCCATCCAGACACTGACTAGATGCGATCAATTTTCGAATCTTTACAGGAACAATGAGACTTGAGCGAGAAACAAAATGCCAGTGTGAGAACCAGACATTAGCAGCTTAGAACCTTTAGAATGTGTCTCAGATGACATATGAAACCAAGAAAGACTTTAATTATAAAGTAATATGTGTGACACTGACCAAACTACAGTGCCTTGCGAAAGTATTCATTTTTGTTCATATTTTTTATGTTGCTGACTTATGTTAAACAAAAATTACTTTTTTCCATAGCTACTCCATAACTGTACAGCAAACAAACTTTTTAAAAAAGGTTTTTAACATCTTTTTCATTAAATATAAAAAACTAAAATGATTCAACTGCATAAGTATTCATACCCTTAATTAAATATGTAGTTAAAGCATCTCTACAGTCTTAAGTCTCATGCATTTATGACCTCGAGTTAGTGAATGCTTTATTTGGTGGTTGTTCTGCATGTTTGATAAACAGACTACAGCTGGTTCAAAATGCAGCAGCTAGAGTCCTTACTAGGAAGTATGAGCATATTAGCCCGGTTCTGTCAACAATGCACTGGCTCCCTATCAAACATCGTATGGATTTTAAAATATGGTTAATTGCTTATAAAGCCTGAATGATTTAGCTCCTCAGTACTTGAGCAGGCTGTTATCATATTATAGTCCTCCTCGTCTGCCCATTTAATAATACCTAGAATATCAAAATCATCTGCAGGTGGGAGATCCTTTTCCTTTTTAGCACCATTTACCTAATAATGTTCGGGAGGCGGGCACACTCTGTCAGTTTAAATCTAGATTAAAGACACATCTCTTTACTTTGGCTTACACTTATTGAAATGTTTTGCAAATAACATAATTTCGGGAGGAGCACTGGACGAATTAATCATGGCTGGCATCACATCATCTAATCAAATCTCCTCGTTACACTTACCCAATCAAATTCCTACCTACTATAAATATCCCCGTTTTCCTTCCTTACTTCCCCATCCCGCTTTTTGTGTATTCCTCCTCCACCCACTATCATGCTTCACACCTTCCTCCGGGGGGGGGGCAGACGGAGACCAAGCCGGACGCCGGACGCCGGACGCCAGACACCGGAGGCCGAACTCTTGCCCTTGCCAGGGTTCAAACCACTAGGGTTCAGAGTGGCTATTTATTCTACGCAAATAAGGAAGCGTGAACTAGTGAAACACACTAATACACATTTATTATTCAGATCTGTTAAAGGATTTTTAGGCTGCATTAATTAGATCAGTCGGAACCGAGAACACTCCCCTTAAAGCACAATGTAATTTTTACTTTGTAAAAAGAATAGCATCTACGCTAATATTAGTCTGTCTCTCTCTTATTCTGTTTCTCAGTCCGTATCCAGATCAGATGATGTATTAGCACAAGGAGATGATATTCAACGGGGACTAGAACACCTACAGTAGATGAGCCCTGTGGACAGATCACCGGAACAAAAAATGCACACAAACACACACACAAACACTACAAGTCCTTTGCACAAGCTGACATGTGCTTAAATATTGAACTGGAAATTGGGTGCTGGGCGTCTGGCCAGAGGAGAACTGGCATCAAACTAAGTCTGGTTCCTCCTAAGGTTTTTTTTCTTCTCCATTCTCTCATGAATGGGGTTTTGGTTCCTTGCCGCTGTGGCCTCTGGCTTGCTTAGTTGGGGGCACCTAATTTTTAGTGATTATCGTCGTTTTGATTATCTGTTTCTGCATTTAATAAATCTCGCCATTATACACTACCATCACCCTATTCTCCTATTTGATAATGCTCAGTGCTTTGCTACAATCTGTATTGTTAAAAGCACTATATACCTCCTGTTCAAAGGTGAACCTTCTGCCCAGTCTGAGTTTCTGAATGCTCTGGACTTGGTTTCCTTCAAGGCCATCTCAATATTTCGCTGCACTGAGTATTGCTTCTACTCTGTTGAGTCCCTCAGTTCCTGCCATTGAAAACAGCACCACAGCATGAACACACTTTACTTTTGGGATAATAATCTGCAGGTGATGAGCAGAGCTGGTTTCTTTCAAACATGACCCCATAGCCTGGTGTAAGCTGGTCAGCAGGCTTGTGTTAGAGGGGTTTTGGACACATTTCCGGCCTGCCAGGCTGATCTTAGCTAGTTTAGGCTGGGAGACCAGCTTGAACAACCAGTTAAAACCAGCCTAACCAGCCTAGTCCAGAGCTACCTCCAGCCTAAACCAGCTAATACCAGCCAACCAGCCTAGGCTGGTTTTAATTGTTTTTTTCTGCAGAGCGATGCATTGAATTGAGGTTAATCAGACCAGAGTATCTTGAGTCTGAGGGGCCTTTAGGTGCTTTTTTGTGATGTTTGTTCTTCTATAGATTTCTCCACATACGATCATAGAGCTCAACTAGAATGATAAATTTTTTTTATCAAATTAATCTGAATTTTCAGTGGATTAATCATGATTAATGACTATTTGCAACTACACCTGAATCCTAACCATTTTTGTTTTTTTTTCTGATACCAAAAGATAAATAACAGGACACAGATACATAATTTTCATAATTTGGCTATGTTTATTAATAATGGTGGTTTAAATCAAGCTGAAACATACTACACAGTGCAAAAGACTTCAGTTCCCACGTGTCACTGATG
>JAUCMT010000048.1:1124710-1137209 GCA_032357475.1 Enteromius thamalakanensis | reverse complement strand
TCATTATCAGCGTGGATTTGTGCAGCTCGTCAGTGAACAACGGCTGTGTGTAGTATATACGGCTCAATGTGAAATCACGCACCTGATGGCACATGACCGGCTTTACTGACAAAACGAGCAAACATACCGGGCGATCTGGTCGATGTATTCCTACTTTCAAGTACATTCAGAACATTAGAAACGCTAGTTGGTGTTCCAGTAATCCTTCCGCCGAAACTCATCTAGTGAGAAACGTTCCGCGGTGCAAAAATAAATGCGATTAAAATGCATTAAAAAAAAATTTAACACATTTTTTTTGTGTAATTAATTCATCTAATTCCCGGCCCTATTAGAAATATAATTTAAATAATGCAAATAACCCAGAGAACATCACAGTCTGGACAAATATTCACAACACTGATTCTGGCAAATAATCAGTTTATGAGAAGGCAGAGATATTAGGCTGCTCATTTTCAAGTTCAGAAATGTGATCTTATACAATAAAAATAATTAACAAAAATGCATAAGAAATACACAGCAATTATGGCAAACCAATATTATTGTGATTTTCATGCCACTAACACACACAGATTTTACCCGCAAATGCTGGTCTCATGGTGAAGTCATGATTATCCACACGCAGCAGATGGTCCGATTTCACCTGATGTGTCTTAGTTTCATCAAGCATCTTCTTGAAAAGTGGACTGTAAAAAAACAAAAACATCTCAGCACTTCAATGCAATCTCATACACACAGAGACGTCTCATGAGCACAACTGTTATTCATCAATACATTTGTTTGAGGCAAAAACTACCGAATAAAATAAAAATGTAGAATTGCACTATTTTTATATGCACACTAGTATGCTCTATTAGCAGTTGTAACCAAAATGAATACGTAATATTAATAAATAATATGGTTTAGAATTTTTACATTCATGGTGTCTTCTTTTCTTTTCTGTAAAATATTTGTTCCTGAAACGTGAAAAGAGTCAACCAGATTGTTCTTTCCACACTGAATTCCTCAGTGTGGATTTTCACAGGGAATTTCTCAGGTTTAGTTTTGAAAGTTGATTTATTGATTCATTTATTTAATAATTTTTGTATTTTTGACTGCCCAAATAAATAAACAATAGCAATAATAACAAATATAGTAAACATAAACTGTATATAACCTTAAATGAGTTGAAGTTATTGCAGTTTAAAATTACCTGGTTTTGCTGTCACATATAGTTTTCTCAATGACAGCCTTTTAAATCCATAAACTACATACTGAACTGCTTATTTTGGTAGTTTTTTTGAGCAAAATAACTATACAACAATTATGCAGAATTTACTTTATGAAAAAGCTATATATATATTACTAGCACATAGTAATTTGCTTAATATATGTTTTATAAAAAAAATAAAAAAAGCCTTTCAAAACCACAATCATTTTTTATGATTAGACTTTTTATGCAAAGATAACTCAGTATCTTTTGTGAGAGCTATCCTAGCAGCTCTCCTTGGTTTCTATTTGCAAAGACTATTACTTTTGTTATGACTGAAATAATAAGCTGAAAGAGTTTGACACTTACGTTCCGTGTTTGTGCTGTTGTACAGATGTTCTCCTGAGGTTGTGCTTCATCTTCCCGCCCTGAACGCACACACTCGCGCACAGTAGAAGCAAAACAGCGTTCATAAATCGGCACATGGTGAAGGAAAGACTAGACAGTCATCCGCGCTGGAGAGCATCTCGACTTCCAGTCAGCGTTCATTCAGAGTGAAGTTAGTTCTGCAGCGCGCTGAACGCTGGAGCTGAACGCGCGCTCTGATTGGTCGAGCACTCCGCGAATACAACAATGCTTCGAGTCATTTTACCTCTCTGTATCCACTGTCTTGAACTAACACTTGAATTGAGGAGAATAAAAACACGACACGCATGCGTTTTTATTAACTATTAATTAACTAATTAATTAAACACATTGTCGTAAGATTTAGACAGCACTACCTGTAATGTCAAAATAAAACGGCTTGGGACTCGTTTTAAAAATGACTCGAAGTCGAATCTTTCTTTTAAGACACAATAATTTTATACACGGTGCACTTTGCAAAATGAAAAAGTTGTAAATAGTGCAGTAAAATCAACCGACAATACAAATTTGTCCGTCTAGTAATTTTTCAGTAAAGCATCCCATGATGGAACATGAATTGAATGACTAGTTATTCTCAAAATTAGAAAGTGGCATAATAACAGTGCAAGCTGGGTGAACATGACACCACTGGGCCCAGAGACACTCCATTAGCCTACCTGCTATTTAGCAAATGGAAACCAAAGGTCACACAATGCATCATCATAACATCTCAAAGTGATCACATGCAGGTTCATTCTGGATGTTTTTTTTTTTTTTTTCTCGCAGTTCTCTAAATACATTCAGATTGCTTAAATATTAAGGAGCAGGAATACGATTCATTTAAATATATAGACTATATATAAACATTTTATTAGTTTCTACCAATGGGGTAAGAAAAACATAAATACACATCTTAATGATCTTTCAAGGGCTCAATAATTGTTTAGGTATTTATAATTGAAAACAAGACAAAAATACTATGCAGAAAAAAGCCATTTTTGCAGATATAAATCACAATGCCCTCATAAAATGCATTTTATATCAATATTATATGTAAATAATATAGCACAATTTTACACAGTGTTAAAGCCAGCTAATTTATCCAGGATAAACGCTAAAACATTAAAAATAATACTTTCAGTTTTTGTATCCTAGTCTTTCTCTATGTTACCATGCTCCCTAGACGTGGTTGGCCACCATTCAGTGCAAATCTCTATTATTTTTTTGCTGTTCACCAATCCATGCCACACATTTTATGGCACCATTCACATACATATCAAAAATGCTGCAGGAACAAGTTGTATAACTTGTTTAATATTATAATATCAATGCTATAAAGTAATTCCTCTTCAAGTGAAAAAAGCAAACACTTATGGTTGAATCAAGTTTATTGCATTAATTGTCCTTTTGAACATTAGGCTAGACTTGAGCAACTACGAGTTGTTGCTTGAACTAAAACAGATGAAGATCTTTTCTATCTACATAGGCCCAACAGTAATTTTGTCAACAGTGCTGATTCATGTATATAATGTTGCTATATTTAAATTCAAGAGATTATATTATATCATTACATATAAAACCATCTTAAATGAGTCTTGACTGGTTAAACGCTTTCTGAAAATTAGCAGATGATTCATTCACATACATCATAGCTCTATGAGCATACATTTTTAACTGTTTGATAGTATTACAAACATGCCTACAATATTACAGCTTTTTTAAAAGTATATAAATGTTTAATTCTGGGATGGACACACATATCAGAAGCAATTTAATTTCTACAGATTTCAGTTTTGTAGCTTGTTTCAGTCGAACACCAATTTTTTTACAATTTGTAACAATAGATTTTTTGAAATGCATTATCTGGGGAACCATATTTTATATATATATATATATATACTGTATATATACACACACACACACACGCACAAAATAAATCGTAGGATCTGAAAACAAACCACTTATAAACATGTCTTGGTCATATTTCACCCCAAAATTATATTATTTGCATGAAGAAAGCAGGAGCATTACGCCCACATTTTTATTACAAGCTAAACAATCTCATTACAGTGATGTGTCCAGATAAGCCGCTTTATTCTATTTTTTTTAACAAATAAAACTTCTTAAATTAAAAAGGCAGTACAATTACTACCATGATGCATAAATACTTCACAGTTAAAATAGTACATGTATAATTACAGTATTAAGAACACAATACAGTAATAAGATTGACTTTTTGAGCGCACATTACAGTGCAAACAAACAAACAAAAAATCTTGATGGTCCAAAAACAGACTTTACTGTCTTCTTGTGAAATCTAATTTTGCATTTGACATTTTTTGGGGTGAAATCAGACCTTGACGCGTTCTTGACAAGCATACTGAGATTTTCCCCTTCAGGTTTTGTTCTGCGTATGCATCCAGAAATCTTTTCTCCTTCCGAAGACACAAAAGCTGCATCCTGGAAGGACAAACATGAGCTGGATCTAGATCAAGTGCTGTTGGAGGAGTTCATAGCTCGTAATCAAACTTATACTCTTGGGCCAAATAGATCCTGCGGAAAATAAGTGCAGCTAGCGCGAGTGTGAGGAGAATGATGAGGACGGCCGAGCCCGTGTGACTGGTGTCCTGCGGTGGGAGCTGGGCGGCGGGGGACGGCGTAAACGCTGGGTATCTCGGGGACTGGTTTTGGTTCTGCGAGCGCCGCTGACGTGGACTCGGAGCCGCTGGAGCAGACGGACTCTCGCTTGATGTCTGAGGAGCCGCAGATGATGATGATGATGATGATGATTCGGCCTAGACCAGATGAAAGGGGCTGAAGCTGATTAGATTACCTTGTAAAGGTTTTAAGACCACTTTGCATACACTTAATTGCTCTAGCACGGGGCGCCACTTTGTCAGCATTTAGCTTAGCTCCATTCATTCCTTAGGATCCAAACAGGAATGAATTTAGAAGCCACCAAACAATTCAACTTTTTTTCCTGTTTAAAAATGATTACATGACTAGTATGGTGACAAAATAAAACGTGGCGATTTTTTAAGCGGATAAAAAAAGATAACTAATACGACCAAGTGATGATATTACTGCACCGAGGCGAAAGTGCTGCATAGTGCTCTTCAACCATACATTATAGTTATCTTTTTTTCTCCGCTTATTAAAAAAAAAATCACCACCAATTGTTTGGTGACTTCTAAAGTTTGGATCCTGAGAAATGAATGGAGCTAAGCTAAGTTCTAACATAGTATGGAGCTAAGCAGGACATATTTGGAATATGGAAAAAAGGTGGAGTTTTCCTTTAAAATATAATGATATTCCAGAAATTCACACTGCAGCTCTGGAGAAAATTTACTAGTTTCATTATTGTCAATTATGCCCCGATAACAGAATGAACAGAAAATGATAAGCTAGCTCGCTCTGTGAGAGTGTCCCACCTGCTCAGCGGATGCCATATCCTCCGTTTCTCTCTCTGCTACAGATGAGCTCTCACTGTTACTGGAAGCCTCTGCCACTGAACTGCCACTGTCTGCAGCCGATGAGCTGGATTCAGCCTGATGACAGAGATTTTTCACAAAGTCAGGAGAATTTGGTGATGAATGTGTTTCACCACATCTCTACTTCAGCAGCACTTTGAAGGATCTAAAGAAGGGGAGTGTGCCGACAGCATACATTTTGCCAAGCATTTCTTACACTGAAATTGCAATATTTTACCACTAAAAACAATTACACCCAGGACCAAAATGTTCACCATTGAAACCCATTAAAATTCCATTTTAGCATATACTTTCCTATTTTATATGCTTTCAAAATATGCCTGTGAATTTAAATAACATAATCATAACCGTGTGGGTGCATTGGTATGAATATCTGTGTGGCTTGCATGTGTGTACTAAGAAATGTTTTGTTTAGTTTTTTTAATGAAAAAAATAATGCTTAAAAAATGTTGTAATCATTGACTGATGCTGGGGAGAAAAAAAAACATGTAGTAAAAAATGTACAAATTCTATTTTAAATACAGACACAATGGTTAATGTAATCTATCAAGAAAGGAAGTACGGTGGTATCAAATATATTTTTATAAATTTCTTTATTTCATTGATTTAATTCTTATTTCACCAGCAATGCCTTGCATTAATGATCTTTATAAACATTTAATATTTCTAAATGAGCCTGACCTTGAAGTTGATCTGCTGTGCCAGTCTGTGTGCCTGAGGGTCAACGGGTCGCAGGTCACTGTCAGGAGAGAGTGCTAGCAGAGCGGAGCGCATACAGCTGCTACACGCGTCACAGCAGAAATCCAGAGACCTACCAAACACACACATATGATTAAAAACATAAACAAACATCACTAGAAATGAAAGAAACCTCAATAACTGCCTGTAAAAAAACTTTTGAGCAGAGGGTATCACACCCGTCAAACTAAGGACATTAGAAATATAAATTGCACTCCTGGAAGCACACTGTATTGTCTATAACTGTTGACTGTACGTCTGCTCAACACACACAGACTAGCCTCATGTACAGTATATGTCAGGACTAGATCTTCTAATCTGCAATCGACAGGTCACCGGTCATTTTAACTGTAATTTTTAACGGTTTCTGGATATGCCTTCAGTCCAACACAACAGTTAAGCTAGCAGAAAAGACATTGAAAATTCTTAACGTAAATCACATTTATAGATACTCTCTTTGCTGCTGAAAATCAGCATATTAGACTGATTATTGAAGGATCATGTGACACTGAAGACTGAGTAATGATGCTGAAAATTTAGCTTTGATCACAGAAATAAATTACATTTCACAACATAAATCACAGCTGTTTAGAAAACAGTTGTAATTTTGGAAATAAATGCAGTCTGAGCAAGCATAAGAGACCCCTTTCGAACGCATTGACCAGTAAGATGGTAATGATGGCAGTGATGTATAAACACGAGTCTCAGAGTGCTGGTCATGTGCTGGTATGTGTGATGGGGGAGGACGTTTAATCAGCACGTGTTGATTGCATATACGATGCTCAGAACAACAATCTATCACTCATCTTCTGTCTTCAGATGTATTCTTGTCTTTTAAAAGGACACAGCATGTCCACGCATGCTGAAATGAGGCTTCAGCTGGATTTGATAATGACTTTTAAGTCTCTAGGGCAGTTTGTGGTTGTTCACTAAACATCTAAACTCAAAACACCAAAAAATACATAAACCCTGTGCAGGTACATTCATCATCACAGTGCTCACACACACAGATGACACTACCATGGTACATAATATACATACACTATGACATGCTATAATTTGCCTTGACATAGTTTAAAAAGTTGTTTTACATTGTGCACAGAGTCTGAAGTTTTTTACCATCCGTATCATCCTTCCCACCTGTAAGTTACCTTAACATGACTTTTTATTTAATTTTATTATGAATGAATGTTAAAAAAATATAAATAGTAGAAATTGAGTATTAGAATGAAGGGTGAAAAACAGTAAAATAACATTTCCACATATTTTTTACATTTAGTAATTTAGGAGAGGCTTTTATCCAAACTGACAAATGAGGAATATTAATAATAACAAATAATTTTTAACAATGTTTAATCAAAAAAAAAAAAATTTATCAGTAATGTAAATTATTTAGTTCATTATTTTAGTGTTGCTATGCCAGTAGTGTTTTGTCTTTGTGTGTGTGAGATCTTGTCTATACCAGTACTGACCAGGTTTTATTATATGAATGTAACAGATTAATGAAAAAATTGGAAGAGAGGAAGTAAAGAGGCACAGGATGAACATCTTACTTTTTAGCGAGAGCTCTTCTCTCCTCAGGAGTGTAATCCAGAGATCCTATCGCTCCTTCACCTTTAGTTGGCATGAATCCAATGATTGCTATCAAGGCTGTCCGAACTGACACAAAAACACAGAGAAACATGAAGTTTAATGCTGAATAACAGAATCAACACTGGACAAGATGCACTGTAAAACTTTGTTTATAACTCTATTTTTGTCTGTCACACAGCAGCAAGTAGTTTCATTTCATGTTCATTTTAAACATTTTTGGATCCTATTATATTTGGGATTCTGGAAATTAGGGATGCACGATAAACGATGTGTAATGTGCATTTTGTCATTAAAGTCGGTTCAGTAATCAGAGATACCCACTACTCCATGATGGTTGCCATGTCTCTGGATGGTGGCCGGAAATGCTCAAACAGATCTTCTTCCCAACTTCAAACCGTCCATTGGGCTGGAATTGAGGGACAGTTTTGTATTCATTAAAAGAGAAACAGAAAGACAACAGAAAATGATTAGAGGAAGAGAAAGTCAGCAGATTACAAGATGGAAATTTAGAAGCCATCACGTAGAACCTCTTCCCAAAAAACACCATCTAATATAAGGATGTGCAAAACTACATAGTCTCAATATCAAGTTAGCGGTTTGCCTCGACCTAGGTTATTATCATACACAAAAAAATTCACTTTGTTTATATCAATTAACTAGAATGAAAAAGTCAATCTACAAATATGCTTTACAGTGCAAACAAAATGGCAAAGGAGAGTTTGGCTTTCCTATTTTTCTGGAGTTGGACTGAAAAGTTCTATTTTTGTGTATTTTTGTGTTAGATAAAAGTCACCGCTGTACTGGTAAAAAAGATTTACAGAACATTATATTGGAGGCGATTATGAAGTGGTGGTATTGATGTTTGACCTTGAAATGAGTTATGAACTGAGCAATTAAAATTCCCTGTTTTGACAGAAGAGAAGTCATTGCCCTAAAACAATCCGGTAAATTTCAGAATGCAAAACCTTCTAAAAACAGCTTATATTAAAGCCATTTTCCCAACAACAGCTTGTTGAATGTTCTAATGTGCAAGAAAACCCATGTGACATAAAAATTGTAATTGTAAATTGTACATTGTTTCTTGAATGTGCAGGGACAGGTCTGTCTCAATACCTGACACACACATTCCTTGCATGTGGCCCAAGTGTTGAAATGGGTGTGAAGATCACAAACCTATGTAGCTCTTTTGATTACCCAATGGGACACATTTGTTGAATTTTAATTGTGGTGCTTTTACTTGAGTGCAAAGCAGCTGGAATTCTACATTATTATCTGTTTCAATGTGCAACACTTAAAGTTTTACTTCAGAATTATAAGTAATACCTAATTAAACCAGGGGCGCTTATGTAAAGAGCAACATAAACAAAATTTAAACAAATGACCACCAACCCATTTAAATTTCAAATTAAGTGAAACATTCAAAAAAGGAAGATAAAAATAGAAAGTTCAAAGAAAAGTGATGGAATGTATAAGATTCTATTGATTTCAAAAGAATCAGTGACTTTAGGAAGGAACCCATCAATTAACTATATACAAAACCAAATATCACCAAATGTGAATTTTACTGAGATTTACTTTGTTGTGTAAACAACCAATCAGTAATTTAAGATAGAAGCCCTGAAAAAAATTCTATCGCCATTTTTATTTCTTCTGTTAAACACAAAGGAAGAGGAAGAGATTCTGAAGAATGTTGTTGGAAGCCATTGCTTTTCATAGTTGGGAGAAGAAAAAAAATAAAAATTATATAAAAAATATATATATATTTTGGATGAATTATCCTTTTAAAGCTAAGTTTAATATTATTTAGCTTATAACAAATCTTATACTTGTAACAAATCAACTAACACCTATCAATCTAACAGATCACAATACATGTGAGAGAATGATACAACAGAACGGCATGCTGTCTATTTACTAGTATTCTACTAGTAGCCTTTTACGAATATGTGACCCTGGACCACAAAACCTAAGTAGCTGTATTTGTAGCAATAGGCAAAATTGCATCATTTTTTTAATAAAACTGAAAACAGTTTAGATTAGTTGGGCACTATAGCTGTATACTCTAAGCCTCTGCTCTACAGTGCAGCAGGAGTCAGGTGCAAAGATATAAGACCATTATCATTTCTTGTAAATTCTTGCAAATTCAAAAGGGAAAGTAAAAGATTCCACAGCTTCGTCCACCTCCAATGTTACCAGCAATACTGGTTTTGTTTGCCAACTATTTACGGTCATTGCCAAGGTTGCACACAGTTAAACAGATGCAGAATGGTGCTGTGTATTGAGAAAAAAAAACAGTCATCTAGCAGATGTTCAAGAATCATGAATAAACTCTGGTTCCAGTAGTTTTTTTACTTTCCCAAGGCGAGATGTATTATATTCTGGAGTATAAGGGTGTGCAATATGTAATGTTTCCCATAATTGTTGTTTTAATTTTGCTTCACTGACAGTTTGCATTAAGTAGTAAAACACAGGTATTACGTATATTTTCAGGTGCTTATTATGTATGTGTCAAAACTTGAAGTTTGTTCACATCCCTTTGTTTTATTGTTTTGAGAACAGATATAAAAAATTCCCGCACCTATTGGCGGTTTCAGTTTCATTTTTAAGCATTTTAAGTATTATTTAATAAAAAACAACAACATTTCGACTTTCAAAATATTATTTTGAAAACAATCTCATTTTATGCTCATTCATTTTTTCTGAATTCTGCTTTAGATGGAGCTTCTGTGCCACTCCTTCGTGTCCAAAAAAACTGATTTGATCGGCCCTAAAATGTCTTTTAATTAAACTTTAAAAAAAGAAATTGACAGAAAGTTGCATTCATATACTTTTAACTGTAAAAACGCCTCTGGAAATCAGTTAAAGAGGCACTATTGCAGCTTAATGAATCATTTCTATCAATGCTGTAAACTGACCAATGCTAGTAGTCAACTGTCACCAACAGACCTAAACCAACCAAGATATCAGCACAGTAACACACACTCGTTGTTACACTAAGAAGTGTAGGAAGTGAGTGGAGACATTAGAAGCTGAGCTGGTTTTAGCAGAACAGAAGTCATCTTACAGTGAGCAGAATGATGCTGGGGGGCTTCATGGGGTATTCAGGGGGCAGCACAATCCGACCGTGATACACTCCGCCATCAAAATCAGAGTCTGGAGGTCCTCGAACAGAGAAGTGCCACTCAAACAGGTTATCCTGATGAGCACAGGACGTCACAATAACCCCACACATAAAAATATTAAATATTGCAATGTATCATTAATAAGACTAAAATAGCAATATTATTATGATAAAACCATGCATTAGCAGCATCTCACCTCCAGTGGCTGAGCGTGATAATGCTCTGTCGGGTCTCGGAGCTCTGCTGCCTCTTTCATCAGCCTCTTCACAGCTAAAAAACATTCAAACAGATCCGTCCTTTAACTGTGCTCTTATGTCAATATTTGTAACAAATATTTAATATGCTGACTGACTCTCTGGCCTCTGAATAAACTGAAAACAAGGCCTTGTGGTGATAACTCTAGTTTAAAACGCCTTGTTTAACAGAAGAGTTCTACTAGATTGGTTTGCATACTAGGCTTTTATGAAATCATGCAAAGACCAAACTAAATAATTGTAGTGTTTGAAAAAGTAAGCATGACTACAATATTTCATCCATGCATTCAATTTTGTGCATAGCCCATCCTGATTGCACTGCACACATGAATGATTTCTCAAATCATACGTGCTTTCGCTCTAATAGGTGATAGGACTTAGACGATAAAACAAAAGGACAAAAATTCCACATAATATCACTAAGACTTGGGTGGACATTTTTAACTTGGGATCCTAAGTGACCATCTAGCAACCATTCACAATCCTCTAGTAACCACAAGCGATTCAAACCATGCAAAAGGTGAAATAATTAGCAAAACCAAGACTGTAGCAAATAACTTAAACTAAATTATTGCAAGACAATTACGCTTTAAAACAAAACATAATTAAAACTATCAATATATACACAATAGTAAAAAAAAATAATAATAATAAACATTCTACTGTGTGTCCTACTTACTCACTTTAATTAAAAAAAGACTAGAAATATGTACAATAAATACGTACAAAAAAAAAATATTGCAAATATTGGCATATTGTCGGGCATATGGTGTTTATGAAGTCATTGCATTCCAGAGTTTAAGTTTAACGATGCTTGTGTCAATTTAGGATAAGCAATTTTTGTACTGTATTGGGCTGAACTAGCCACTGTTAAAATTCACAATTTCAAATAAATAGTATTTGGCAAGCAAAACAATTAGTAAAACAATTGCTGTATCAACGTTTGCTGCTTGTGGCAGCACATTGATGATACTATGAATACAATGGTATTTCACGATTATTATATTCACGCGCCATGTATTTAAATGGCATAGGTTTTTGTTTGATCACGGATTTAGGACAAACAATAGCAAACAGTTAGACGCATTCCAGCACAGTGTGAGAAGAGGATCGACACATACAGTACATGAATGAGCTCTGACTGAGGCTAATCATCTGACAAGATCATGACATTTAACGAGTCGAATGTGAGTATAGTCTCGTATAGAGCACGTAACTCATGAAATTAAAGGCGTGACGGATTTATTGTTTATGATGCGGGAAAGATGTCCTGACATACCTGGACTCTTCAGGTTATATTTGCTCTCCATATCAGAAGAAACCTCACGCCGGGCTGCTAACGTATCTTCAGCTCGGGTTATTTGGTGTGCGTCTTTGGGATTTCGGCCAGGTGTTTATCTAGCGCTGCAATCCTGACGTGGCAGCACAGTTTTGTTTCCTACTGTCGAAATGAATTTTCTCAGATGTCTCATGAAAAAAATGAAAACAGGAAGTAAAATGACACTTTGAATCGCAGAACTTTATTGTTGCGGGTCACATGAACAGCACCCTGTGACGTCATCCACTGAAAACGAAATATGGCAAGCTGTATTAACATTTACAGGCGTTCTGTGGGTGGAAGGCATATGTATTAAGGCTTATACTACGGGGCCGTTGAATGCTTGAATCTGATTGGCTGACGAACGTTCTGAGGTGTGCAATTATTTTCAA
>JAUCMT010000048.1:1096331-1106737 GCA_032357475.1 Enteromius thamalakanensis | reverse complement strand
GTCTTGCTGTCTGCCCTCTGAATACATTGGGAAAAAACCCGGTCTCGAAAGACAACACAGAGGCTGCAATACCGAAAGAAACACTTTGGGCACAACAACAAAAACAAACTTGGGCCAAACATCCGGCAAGAAGAGGTGGGGTTTAATGTGTGTTAAACCCCACCTCTTCTTGCCGATTGGTTGGCTGAAGTTTGTTTATGCTTTGGTGTACGTCCTGTACCCCTAGTGTTTTGCAAGATGGCATAGAGCACCTTTAACACTACAAATACAGAAGCCACAGCTCACATTGTGAAATAGCCATACTGGCATGAGTGTTGTCTGTTACATAAGTCACAGCTCTGTGATTATTTCTCTTTGTGACATGGTTTCTTGGCTGAAGTAGCATAAGGCTGGTCCTCTGGGAGATTAGTAGATGGCTAAAACTGTAGAAAATAGAACCAATGTTTATCCTGCTGGATATTTCACGCGTTGCATTTTATTTAGCCTCACTCATTATGTAAATGGATTATTTGAATTCATGACAGACATCTGCAGAGTTTAAACAACGGTCACGCTTGCTGTGTGTTTTGTCTCACACAAATTCACTGGCTCCCGGATCGTTCAGCCTGTGTTTGTCCCAATGCCTGATGTGTGGCGTTTGCTTACAGAACGGCAGAACCCCTCTGCATTTGGCTGCCTATAAGGGCCACATTGCTGTTGTGAGGATTCTCCTGGCAGCTGGCTGTGACCTGGATATTCAGGATGATGTGAGTATAACATGTTTGCAATATTTTCACTTCTGAGCAAAAAGCACACAGATCTGCTCTCGTAAAAACAATTTGCATCATTGGTGTTGTATGATATTTTGCTTTTTGTTCGGTTAATCGCATTTTTTTTTTTCAAATGTAACTCTTTACACAGCTCTCAAAAGAACGATACGAAAATGTTTTACAGTAAATATACAGGCCCCTTAAGTCAGTGTTTACACATTCATTTGTAAGATGATGTGCCGTGGACGTCAGTAAATACATGCAACGGCTATCAGGATGACAAAAATGAGGAGAAAGAGAGCAAAATGTTTAAATATTTATAATACAATCTTAAGATTTTGCTACAGAGTTCAACACCTCACTGTCCATTCACGGACTAACTAATTCTGATTTTATTGTTCTGGCTGAGGTTGCACCAGAAAACCTCATTTAGGACCACATACACTGTAAAAGTGGCACAAATCACAATGAAAAAGATCAGACTCTGTGTGGTTTGTGCTGTTCAGACAAAGTCACATGAGGAAAAAAAGGCAACATTTTAGTATGTTAGGACCAGTTCTCACTATTAACCAGTTGCTTATCAGTGTGTCTAATAATAACATTATATGGAATAATTAGTTAATAAAATATAGCGTGACTGGTAAATACGATTTTGAGTCAACTAAAATCTGATAAATGTCTGTGTATAATATAAAAAAACTTAGTTAGTTTAGTCACTGTGTTACATGGACCCGCATGCCGTTCCAATCCCATATGACTTTATTCTATGGAAGACAAAAGGAGAAGTTTTCAAGTAACTTAAGACAAGGCATAAAACAACCATAACTCATGCATTATATGTCAAGTCAGAAGACAAATGAGGAACAGACCACATCACAGGTCTTTTGAAACTGATACTTTTGGTATTTTGCTGTTCACGTTGCGTCTCGGCCTTTAGGGCAGGTGATATTTCACAATACAAACTCTAAAAAAAACTGTGTTTGGGCAACCATGCCGTTTTTGTTGTTTATTTTGTTTTCTACGCTAGAGAAAGAATCATGATTTTACAGATGTCAGAATCGTCCTTTAGTGCTCCAAAGGAAACTGAAAACAGAGAAAAGGAGAATGATCTGTTGTCATTTTATGACCAGAAATCTGTAGGAAAGACTGGCCCAAAAAAGATTTTTCTGCCTTGTTTTACAATAGGAAATGTGAGCTCCCTTTGCACAATGGCAAAAGAGCTGATGAGAGTAACACATACCTCCCTCTTAAAGTGCTGTTATACTTACTTCATAAGTAACACACTGCAGCCAGAATCACCACAGACTGACTGAGGTTTCAGTGGAAGTATAATATAACGTTTTATTTTTTAATTCTTTTGACTATTAGGGTGACCAAACGGCTTTACACAGAGCAGCTGTGGTGGGAAACGCTGATGTCATTTCAGCTCTCATTCAGGAAGGATGTGCACTAGATAGACAAGACAAGGTAAATATTTCTCATTCGCTTTTGTGAGAAAAAGAGTTATTACTGCAGGAATAGCAGTGATCTGTTTACAGAGACTTTCATTGCTGATATGTAAAGGATAATGTGCGTTCAACTAGTTGCTATTGGAAAAAAGATTCTGATAGGACAATGACTTGACGTACTGTACCTTACTGCACGTTAATACACAGCTACTTGCTAAATAAATACATAAATAAATAAATTGACTTTAAATACTGGTTTAAGTGAAAAAGTGTAGAGTATTGTAACTATGGAGGAAATCAATTGCTTTGGACAATTATACAATCAAGCATACATTTAAGCTATTTATGTATAAACATTTTTCATTCCTTTATGAGGAAAGTGCATCAGTAAATATAAACCATTTGATTCCATGCTTGCTGTATTTGCAGATTAAATTCCTAATTTGGTAAGATTCAATTTATGTATAAAAATAACGAACAGCCTTTGTGAAATGTTTTTATTATATATATTTATATATATTTATGTATTACTCGGCTCTCGGGAATGCTTGATTCTGATTGGTCAGTTGAGACATTTGCAGGTTCGTTCTTTTCGGTACTACTTGTATGTATGCAATCCCTGCGCGCCAACAAAGATTACCATTTGGCGCCATCTTGTGACAAACACTGGACAACATAAGGTGCAATTTAATACTTGTAAATATTATATATTCATATATAGATGTTATAAATTGTCTTACTAATGTTTGAATGTTAGTCACATGGTACTATATCATTTCGCGGAAAACAAATATACCAATAAAATGTTTCAAATTCATATTCATGTCCAGTTTTTTTCCTTATGTGCCAAGTAGCCATGTAATAAGTGGGATAATGTACAGACAGCCTGTAGTTATCACAAAATAAGCCCCTTCAGCGTGATGCAAGATCACACTGTCGGGGCTTATTTCCGGATTTTTATTTATTTATTTTTAGCAGTTATATTCTCTATTTTTCTCAGGATGGGAACACAGCGTTACATGAGGCTGCATGGCACGGCTTCAGTCAGTCGGTCAAGCTGCTGGTGAAGGCCGGATCCAACGTTCACGCTAAAAACAAGGTATAAGCCACTGGCATAAGCAAAAATAACCTCAACACAAAATTATTTGCATGGTTTTTATTGATCTTACTAGTGTTTAATTTTATATAATATAATTAATTAATTAATTAATTAATTATATAATTTGAATACAATTGTAAATATACAGCACAGCCTCAAGTGCCTGTAAAAAGCAATAAAGCAATCAGCGCATCATTAAAAAATAATGTTAATGTGATTATTGTTTTAATAATTCATGAAGCTGCATCCTTCCATCAAAGCTTCTAGCACTCATATGCATAATTAATACAAGGTCTTGCTGTGCAGTGGAATGATTCTGTCAGTGATCTAGTTGAACATATAGCAGGAGATCAGTTCATGTATTCTCTCTCAGGCAGGAAACACGGCTCTTCATCTAGCGTGTCAGAACGGTCATGCTCAGAGCTCAAAAGTGCTGCTGCTGGGCGGCTCTCGTCCCGACAGCAAGAACAGCGTAAGTACCTTTAAACTCTTCTCTGTCTATTTGATTCTTCCAGTCAAAGCAAAAATTATTCATACACCAGACATAATTTTTGTTGGTTTTTTTACTGGTAGGTGCAGGACACTCTTACCAAGTATTACATGTTCCTGGACCAACATCTTTGTTGACCCTGAAACAACATTTAAAGGATTAGCTCACCCCAAAATATTGTAATTAAACACCTTCATGTCGTTCCAAACCCATAAGACCTCCGTTCATCTTCGGAACAAAATTAAGATATTTTTGATGATATCAGAGAGCCATCCATCCGTCAATAGACAGCAATACAACTGAAGTGATCCCAGATTCACAAACATAGCAAAAACATTGGTAAAACATGTGACATCAGTGGATCATTCTCACTTTTGCGATGCTACAAGAATACTTCTTTGCACAAATA
This sequence comes from Enteromius thamalakanensis, assembly GCA_032357475.1. NCBI lineage: Eukaryota > Metazoa > Chordata > Actinopteri > Cypriniformes > Cyprinidae > Enteromius > Enteromius thamalakanensis. Next base: position 1,102,542 of record JAUCMT010000048.1, on the reverse strand, counting down.
AAACAAAAACAAGATCATTTACTCTTCTCCCGTGACTTACGTCTTTCGCCATGCTCAATGCATCGTATACGCAAACTTTAAAACAATCAGCCTTGTTTATATCCAGGTGAAAGCACACACATGTGCATAATCTACAGCTGTTTGCACCTAGAAGAAAGTGTACCATTATGCAGTAATGTTCTCTAAAATGGCAGAAGACGTAAGTCATAGGAGAAGAATGGTTGAATATATAATGTTATTTTTGTTTTCTTTGCACAAAAAAAGTATTCTCCTAGCATCGCAAAACTGTTGATCCACTGATGTCACATGGACTTTTTTACCAGTATTTTTACCATGTTTCTGGACCTGGGATCATTTCAGTTGTATTGCTGTCTATGGAGGGACATAAGATTTGGACAATGGACAATTTTTTAGTTCAGAATGAAGATCTTACAGGTTTGGAATGACAAGGGTGGATATTTAATGACAGAATTTTCAATTTTGGGTGAACTAACCCTTTAACCAATCAGATTTGAATAACCAGTTTATAGTTTTTGTGGGGTTTAAGCTTACAGTGTTTTTAGGTGAAGGGATATGGTCAAGACTACATTTTTGGATTACAGTGTTGTTTCAGGGTCAACAAAACACGTTGATCTAGGAACACATCTTCTGTAACTCTGAAAAATCAGGATGTGCATCAGAGACTGTAGGTCATTATGTTAATGGGGATAGCAAAAATTAAACTTTTCTAAACTAAACTAAACAAGATATAATGTAATAAGTATTGGTTTATGTCTCTCTTTTCTTTGGCTGTGTGTTTGGCATTTAAACAAAAGTTGACTTGTTTGTTTAGGTTGGTGACACGTGTCTACATGTGTGTGCTCGATATAACCATGTGAGTGTGATCCGAGCGCTCCTGAGTGCCATCTGCTCAGTGACCGAAAGAAATCATGTAAGAACTTGAAATATTGTTTAAATGGTGTTTTGCTGATCCTTGAGTAATATGTAATTATGTCTATCCTAGAGATGTTTCTAAATTCGTCTCTAATTCAGAATCTCCTCCAATGTTCAGACAGGAGACACGGCCTTACATATAGCAGCTGCTCTGAATCACAGGAAGACTGTACGCATGTTACTGGAGGCAGGAGCCGACAGTCGCATCAAGAACAATGTGAGCACCTTTAGAAATATTGGGTTAGCAGCTTAGCTAAGATGTACTATATTGCCAAATGCATTGGGACGCCCCTACTAATGAACAGGTTTGACTACATTAGCATGCAGTCTTAATGTTTTAGCAAATGATGATATTATAAAGAATTGTGTTATTCTAATTTCATAACAACAAATTGGACAGGACCCTTTACATGACTGTGTATAAGGCACAGTTTGAAAAAGAAATGATTGGTTGAGTCAGACCTCTACTGGTCTTCCTCACCAAAACCAATGACTTATGCATATGGGTATAGTCATTTTAGATGCTTCCAAAACTGTTGCAACAGAGATGGAAATACAGTTTTTAAATACATTATGCTTGATTATGCTTTAATCTTTGTTGCCACAGTTTTGAAAGTGCCTCTTTCTGTTCTAAAGAAGGGGGCGTCCTAATAATTTTGTCCATATAGTGTATGATGCATTGATGCGGTTTCACAAAATATCCACAGACTATTGTATTCTTAGCTGAATTTTCATGGGCAAGTTTGTTACATTGTTTGGATGTTTGTAGCTGCCATTGGCATGTAGCAGAAATGACCCATTTATCTGTTTGAGTATGCACATTATTTTTCTGTCCGAATATTTTTGGGTGAAGACGGGAGAGACTGCTCTTGATCAGGCTCGTGAAAATGATAATCCTGAAGTGGCGCTGCTGCTCACCAAAGCTCCACAGGTAGGAAAACACACACATGCTTATGAGCAATTCACAAGAGCTCCTTTTTTATAGTTTTATTATATGCATAACAGAAAAAAGGGATTAAATATCAGATTCTGTACACATTAGATTTAGGACCACATTTGCAAATGATTCAGATCACAAGCACAAAAAAAAAATGTAATAAAAAAAAATGTGGTGACTGAATTACCACATTAATATGTGATATTGTTCAGCTGAGTGAAGAATTAAGATAAGCAACATGTGACTTAATATCTGTATTTACATGTAGAGCTTCACTCGAGGACGCACTGTGAGGAAGAGGAGGGACAAGATGAAGACTGAGGGTCGAGCGCAGTCAGTCCCACGTGATGAGATGCTGCTGAGAAAGGTAAAGGAGTAAAGCTACTCCTCTCTTAGACACAATCAGTTCTGAATGAGCATCTGTACAAGAGGGAGATGAAGTTCAAACATCCTGTCACTAAATGTTATGTTAGCAATAATCATTAATTATTGAATATTTATACTCCCAGAGTAATATGACGCATCAGATGAGAAATAACATTCTTAATCATTAAAAGTTCTGATTGTACCATAGTCACTACATCTATCTTAAGACATTTTTAATGTTTTAATTCTTTAGGTCTTGCGTGTAGAACTACTTTCTTTCAACAATACTTTAGGAGCAGCCAGTGTTACTGGTTTATAAGTGAATACTACTGTAAATGCCATAGTATAGACCAGAAAAATAAAAATAGAGGTAAAAAAATCATACATGATACATTATTTGAGATAATTAATAAATACATGATTGTAACATCCAGTCATTAATTTTTTAATAATCCATTACACTTGGATGTAAAAAATGTAGAGTAGGAAGCGATCTGTCTGTACTTTTGTTTCATTATGAATTTTCATTAGACTTTTGGCTAGGACTCTCAGTTCATGTTTATAACGACTCCATAGATTTAGCTGGTCTTTGTCAAAGATGTGACTCTTGTGTTTGAGCAGGACAGTGCATCTCCTGCAAATGACACTCCTGGAAGTGACAGCTCTCTCCGCCGGAATGACACAGAGGCACGCACAAACAGAAATGCTGAGAAGAAAGTCAAAGACAGGGTTAGTCAGGCATGCGTTTTCTAGTTCAGGGAATGATGTATAATATGTGAGTTATATTATATGCTAAGTGCAGAGTCCTAAGTTTATATTTCAGTAGTGATCGGAATTTGCGTGTAAATAAACTCCTAACAAGTCACTGCTTTCAGTGACTTGTGTCAGAGAGCTCTTATGGATTGTGTGCTGTTTCTTGCAGCTTTCGCCATCAGATGCCCTCATTCGAAGACAAAATAAACACAGTGATCAAAAGAAGAAGAGTAAAACAGAAAGTTCACCAGCTCTTCCTCCTCCTCCTCATAACTACAAAGCGTTTCAGCTCTATACTCTCTACAGAGGCAAAGACGGCAAGATCATGCAGGCAAGGAACCCGACATTGTACATGTCAACTAGCATTCATTCGAGTATTAGACTGTCTAATATCTTCTAACACTTTATTTTGATGGGTCCACAACATACTACATACTGACTTTTAGAAATTTTGCAAGTATATGCCAACTTATTTTATTAACCCAAAACCTACCCTAACAGTCCACTCTGACTTAGTTGACATGTAGTTAACCATTAAATTACTTAATGGTAATTAGTTGAATGTCTGAAGTGGACTATTAAAATAATGTAACCATAGAACTTATTAAAAAACTTTACATTTATTATCGATTCATGAATGTGTGTTATTTCCACTAAAGGCCCCACTGAATGGCTGCAGGTGTGAACCTCTCATTAACAAACTGGAGAATCAGCTCATGGCCACCAAAGAGGAGATGCAGTCAGAGATTCACACTGTACAGGAGCTCATGAACAGCAAGATGGGACAAATGGAGCGCAAGAACAAACATCAGGTGCATACAGCCTAGACTTCACAAGACCTACCAACATTAATGTCTGCTTTATCATTAAGGGTCCATATGCTGAAAAAAAGGACACTGGTGATTTGTCAAAACATTTCCCAGATTTCAACTAGTTAATTTTTTGGATGTAATTGACTACTCGACCTACTGTTTATCTTAAAGGCAAAACTCAAAAGGCCAATATCAATTTAAATTCAGCTGCCCATAATTTCAGTTGCTAAGTGCTTGAACTTCAATGGAACATTTCATTCAATATTTTTATGTAAATAACTTGTGTGTGTGTTTTGTTGTGGATGGCTATTGTGTGTGTTTGCAATTTCAGCTCAGAGCTCTAGATAAGATCACTTTAGAGAGAGTGTCTGCTGAGAGGATTGAGTGTTTACATCGCATTGACAAGCGAGCCATTCAAGAACGCCTGGAAGGAGAAAAAAGACAGGTAATATTCACCTGTAAACGTACATGCATATAATAATATTAGCATACACACTATTTTGCATGTATGAGAAACAGATAAGAACAGAGTAAAATTCACTGTAAAAAAATAAGGCAGGTTTGGTTTCCAGTTGACCGTAAAAAATACGGTAACAACATTTCAGGTTTTAAGTTAAATTTACAGTTAAATACCATCATTTCATTAATTGATATAATGTTAATATACCAACCAAAGTACCGAAATTTGTTTTATACCTTTGAAATACACAGATAATGACCAAATGCTGATGTGGTTGTGAGAAAGTCACATGATGAACCAAAGCCCATAACAAGCAGCTTTTAAATATAAACTGATATAAATATATATATAAACATCATCATAATGAGACTCATTAAACTGAAATACGCAATAAATATTCATTTAACAATATTACATGTTATATACAGTTCCAATAAACAACTCATAAGAAACAGTTATTTCAAAGAAAAAAAACATCAAACTGAATTTGAAATGCAATGCAGGGAATCTCAGTTTACAGGAATTTATTATTGAGCAGATTTTTACTATTAAAAAAACTATTCTTTTTACAGTGTAGATGTAAAAACGACTAATACTGTTTTTTTAGTGATCTTGATCTAATCGTTGGATTTACAGTCTTTACCTAATCTTTCGATTTCTGTAAGCAGGCATCAGTGGTCAGCGATCTCAAGAACTGGTGCCTTTCAAAGATCCAAAGTTTGGAGACGCGTCTTTCTGGCGATCGCAGCAGCATTAAGTTACAGCGCTCTTCGTCTCTCACCGACACCCTTTCAGATTGTGATCCCTGCTCCCACACAGCTGTACCACACACATCTGGTGCCAAAGCCTGCTATTCTCCATCAACAAACCAACCAGTGGCTGTAGCAGTGAGCACAAGTCCTGAGGATGGATCGGCCGGGTACTATGTGATTGAGGTGGACCGCGTCTCACCGGGTATGATGCTCGTGACGGGACGGATGAATGAACCGCCACACACACATTCAGCGGTGTTTCTCTCTTTCTCACACACAGACAGCAAAACAGATTTTCTGGCTCATCTCACATGCAGACAGGACTGCATGCAACATTAATAGTTTTCCTGTGTTTGTTCTCATTTATATAAAGGCTTATGTAAGCATCACATAAAATACGTGTTACTTATGGTCATTAGAAGTCAAATATAAAAAAACTGAATATCTTTATACACATATGAAGGTGTATCAGACAAAATAATTTATTTCGGGAAATAAAAATATTTTCTTTTTTTATTGTATTAGTTTATATAGTAAAACTTTACAGTATTCCGGCATAATAATCAAGGAATTTTGCTGCCGTACCGTGAGTGAAGCAGGCGCAATGAAATGATGCCGGAATGAGAGTATAGTTCCTAGTCATATCAGCCTAAAAAATCACAACTTTGCATTTTCCACCAGTCTTAGTACACGATGCAACTAAAGAAGAGTCAAGTTTTAAATAGGTTTAAATAAATGTAAAAATATCAAAACTCTTTAGTCATTTTATAGTGCGACGCTAATGGTCTAATCGGATTCAATTATTTGTGCTAAACTATGCTAATTTTGGGACCACTATACCCGGCGAACGGCTAAATGAATTCAAAAACGCTTAAACACATCTGTATTACTCTAGGGATGTTGGAAAATGAAAAAAAGTCAAGTGTTCCTTTGAGGTCACAAGTAAACAAAATGTTATAAAAAAATAATTTTAATGTATTCTTTTAATGTTTTATTTATAGCCCAAAATCTCAAAATTTACCACTGCATAAAAAAACAATGTTTTTGCCTGCAGTGTCTTGCCTTAATTTTACCACATACATTACGCTAACCAAATTTTACATTTTAATTTGAAGATCATCTGAATACCCTTTATTATTTAATTTAAATTTAATTATTTATATGTATATATATATATAGTGTGTGTGTGTGTGTGTAT
>JAUCMT010000048.1:1040055-1061603 GCA_032357475.1 Enteromius thamalakanensis | reverse complement strand
AACGCAAGGTGTGTCCACGGGCTGAATCGGCGGCGACACTCCGGGAAAACGCCGATCCGGAGAGTACTGCGGGGCCATGCCCATCTCGGGACTCGGTCGTATAACCAACGCTGAAGCGGTCTCATATGGAGAAGCTCCAGCGGCGTAACTGCTGCTGCGGCTGCCATATGCCCCAGGAGCCTCTGAAAAGATTTAAGAGGGACCGCTGTTTTGTCTCTGAATGACCTCAGACATGTCAGCATGGTCTGCGCGCGCTCCCCTGTGAGGCGGGCAGTCATTTCGACCGAATCCAGCTCCATGCCGGGATAAGAGATCCTCTGTACTGTACTCTGCTCTTCTCTCGGTTGACTTGAAGGCGCACCTTCAGGTCGATGGCTGCGAACCAATCCCATGTGAGCATTCTGAATGGCATCCTGAGAAGAGACCAATTGGCTGGAGGGACAGCCTCGATTGCGTCCTTCGCCAGTAGACCGCCAGGGACCGGCTTCAGAACGAAAGACATCCCGGAGGCGAGTCCGGCTGCTCTGAACAGCCCTTACCTGCCCTACTGGTTCCCGCGCTGGCGATCCAGGGCTCCAGGTCCGCATCTGAGGAGAGAACAGAGTTAGATGGGGACCTCGGGGCACTGGGCCCGGAGGTGAAGAAAAATGCTCTTTTCGTGACTTTGTGGGTACCACTGGCCCGTGGGCCAGCGGCAGCTGAGTGCACGGATGTTGTTGCGGGCCCCGGCCCTCCACCGGGGATGGGGGCGCAGATGTTGTCGTCCCCCGAAGAGCTAGTTCCTCCACCTCCGGGCTGCCTGTCTCAGGGGCGCTTCTTATTCTTCCCTCGCCCGCGGCCAGCTCGACGGCGTGCAGCCAGCCTTGCGTCATGCACCTCCGCCGGGGACGGAGCAGGTGGGGCTGGTTTTGCCACGGGGGGGACGCCCTCGGCGACGAGCAGGCTGAGGCAGCGCAGCCGGGGGCTTGGGAAACTCCCGACGCGGCAGCACGTGGCTGATGGCCTTGGCCTGCTGCTGGACTGCCGAGAACTTCTGGGCAAAATTCTTGACAGCGTCGCCAAAAAGGCCAACCTGCGTAATGGGCGCGTTGAGAAAGGAAGCTCTCTCGGCGTCGGTCATCTCCGCGAGATTGAGCCAGAGGTGGTGTGTCTGAGCCACCGAAGTGGCCATCACCTGACCGAGGGCTCCTTCGGAGATCCTTCATCACGCCCGCGAGGCCGGCATTATTACTTACTGTATTTTTAGAGGATTTAGATCAGGCCAATCATCCAGCCGAGAACAATCAGGCGGGGGCGCCTGGAGCACCTCCAACCCAATCGCCTCGGCGGCTTGGAGAAGCATAGCCGAGAGCTCCACATCCGCCTGTGAGAGAGGGGAAACCGTTGCCGGTCCCCCCACCGCCGCGGCGGGCGCTTCAACTCCCGGCTCTCCCTCTGATGGAGCGGGAGACATCTCGACGTCCTCGGGCGCCCCAAAGGAGACGCTGGGCCCGGTATTAGCCGGGGGAGCAATCTCTCTCGGAAGCACCACGGAGCTACACGCGCTGCCAGAAGCCCGTGCTGTGATAAGGTGCACCTGGCTGTAATTATTGCACGGCCTTTGGATTTTATTGCATTGGCCTTTTCCAAAGGACTCGAAGGCGATTGGTCTCTCATGCGAGATCCCATATGTAACGTCGAAGTGATTCGACTGAAAGGGTAACAAGGCAACATTTTCTTAATAAGAATATGCTTTTGTTATCATCAATAAAGTCTGAGATAACATTTATTCTAAGACTAGGCCTAATACAGTGTCTAATTCCACTGGGATATTGGGGTTTGTTTTTTGTGAGTGTGGCTTATTGTGTAATGTGTGTATTTTGTCTTTCTGCAGGCACTGAGTGGACAGGCCCAAAAAAACGCATGTTGGCTGGTGTCATCACAGATTACTTCTTTGGTTTTGGGTACATTCTGCTTGCAGGTGTGGCCTACCTCATACGAGACTGGCGTAAGCTGCAGTTGGCCATTTCTGCCCCAGGCTTCCTCTTCCTGTTCTACATATGGTGAGCTGCAAAAACAAAAAGGCCACAATGTGTCCAATGTGTACGATGTGGTCCAGGTACTTAGGAGGCCACTGTAACATAAGTTCTTAGATATATTTTTGTTATTTACGTATGTTTATTTTTGTGACTTTGCAGGGTGCTTCCTAAGTCTGCCCGTTGGTTAATGGCCAATAACAAGCATGAAGAGGCACTGGATTTGATTCATAAGGCAGCACTTATTAATGGCAAACCTCTGGTAGACGATGAAATTGAACTCTGTCAGGTATGGCATACTCGTAGTCTCAAGTAGTTAGACATTTCACTATAAGCAAAAAAACACAATAAATAGAAATTCTTAGAGCCTCCCATACATTTCAGCCGATTCGGATGTTATCACACGATTACACGCCGTTATCAGCCCATTCATATGGGTCAGTAGGGGCCTGCTGCACCTACTGTTAAAACGTAAAATGAAATTAATTATTCTAGCAATTAAATTGTGTTTATTTAGCGTCTACACCTAGACCTACCCCAACCCTAACACCTACCCTTTATCATGATATAAAAACAGTATTATTGACGTAAAGTGTTAGAAAGTAGTCCCAGTAGTCCTATGGATGATAACAGCCTTCTAAGCCTACTAGTAGGTGCAGCAGGCCCCTACTGACCCATATGAATGGGCTGATAACGACTGATAACGGTCCATTCAATCGAGTGATAACATCCCTTATTTAACATAGATAAATTATGTCATTAGTAATGTACTGTAGCCTATTCCATGACCTGAGCTGTTTCCGTCTAATAAGAAAAATATTTTAAATGTACAATCATGATTTAGCGACATATCTTTATTTCCATATTGGGATATAAAAAGTTGAATGCAGATCTGAATGCTAGCTTGCTGAAAAATATTAACATAGGTGGAGAAATTAAGATAGAATGCCAAATCTAGCACTAACCATAACCTTTGATGCAGTTTTGTTTATTCTTGAAGTGAAACTTTGTCTGTATGGTAAAAAGATTCCGTTTTCGACTTTAAAAATAAATTTGAGGATACAGATAAATAATAAGGCTGGAATAGGCAACTACAGTAAACTTGGACTACATTTATGAAACAGTGATCCTCTGTGTTTTGTGGAAGTCCACACACATGGAATTGGATGGAAGATGAATGAGTACTTGTTCTATGTCCCATGAAAAAAGTTAAACCAATTTGAAAAGTGGCAATATTTGGAGAATATGGTCCAGATGAACTTTCAGATTATGTTGATCTCATTGTTTTACAAGATGGTCAATTAGCTGGTTTAAAATGTTGACTCTTTTAAATACCAACTAGTAGTTTAGCTTGACAACATTTCCAGGAAACATATTCCAAGTTTTGCAGTTTCACATGTTGTGAAACAATTACCACATCAAACTAGATTTTGCCAGTGGGGCTATGCAGTTGTATTTGCATTTTACCTGTGATGTAACAGCTCTCTTCTAAAAGGAATATTCAAATTAGTCTCAGTCTCCAACCTATACTACAGAGGTATCTAGCCTGAGATTACTTAAAACATGTTTTGCTTGTTTTACAGGGCCCCAAAAACTCAGAGAGACTGCAAGACCTGAGGAAGTACACAGTCATCGATTTAGTTCGAACGCCCAGAATGAGGAAACAGTCCCTAGTTCTCTTCTACCTGTGGTAAAAAAATATAAACAAACACACAGTTAATTGCAAAAACCCAAATTGAATTAAAAAAAAAAAGCTTTTTGAACCATTGTTCCTTTATTCAAACTTTAGGTCTGTTATTATCAGTCTTAAATGAAAAAAAAATATTGATGAATTTGCAGTTAATTTAATGTTTAAAAAAATAAAAAATAATGTGACTATTAAAAAAAGCAGGGGACTAGTTACGAAAGTGCGATTTATTAATTTTATAAAGAGATCACTCTGAAACTTTTAGTCTGAAGAGACAAAAAACTTTCTTTTTTGCTCTCAGAATAAAAAAGTCCAGTTACATGACCTTTAAATAAATTAATTACAAATGATATCAAATCTCTATAGTAATTTCTTTTCACAAAAGCTGTTGAAGACATTTTGGGGCATTTGATTATAATCACTTTCCTTTTGTGGCTCTCATTTCCCTTAAGTTTTGCACATTTCCCTTTTATGTTTCATAATAACTAAAAACAAAAACTGTAGTTCTGACCTTGAGCCATATTAACTTATTGAACTTATAAAGATCTAAAGTTTGCAAAAGTGACATTTGATTTTATTTGTTACAGGTTTGTAAATGTCCTGGTGTACTATGGGTTGTCACTGAATATTTCAGACTTTGGGATGAATATCTACCTGACGCAGATGATCTTTGGCTTAGTAGAGATGCCTGCACGAACCATTACTCTCTTCACCCTAAACCGCTCACGCAGGATATCCCAGTTAGCATTCTTGGCAGTAGGCGGCCTGGCCTGTCTTCTTACCATATTCATTCCAGATGGTAGGTGAAAAAGCAAACCTTTACTTAATTAGAGCTCTGAAATCAATTGTACTTTTCACTGAATTTGTGCTGCTGATTATAATGGATCTAATTTTGTGCCAGTTTTGCATCAATCTTGACATACCAAGTAGTAAAGTTTTAGTTACAGTCATTAAACCTTGCTGTTAGTGTTTTCTAGTTTAAGATCAGTTAGTTTTCCAAGACAATGCAGACTCTTTATTTTCCCCATCCAAGAACTCGGAAACAGTTACCGATTGGGCACCAGCTTTGGTGGAAAAGTAGCATTAAATAAGAGCATCAACATATTTTCCTAGACACTTTAAGATACTCTTCTAAACAAACTTTTTGAGCAAAATGAAACATAAAAAAACAAGATGCTGACATTTAATGTAACAATGTTTGAGTGTACCACAGCTTTCACTTAATAATAATAATAATAACTTCTAATAGACAGACCATTGGCTCCATTTGATGTAATGATACATAACAGCTCCACAGTGTTTATGCCATTTTTTACTACTGTTGATGGGACACAATCCTGGAGAATTCTAAGCCACATTTAAAAACCTTGACTTACGCAAACTGTTTATGTAACTCACTAACTAAAAGTGATGTCATTATTCAAATAAGGATTTGTGTGTGCCACCCTCCCTTGAAGCAATTGGAAAATTAAGCCAGAGATTATCTTTTTCTGTCATAACAAACCTCATCCATTCATATTTGCTGCCTTCACAGATCTGTCAATTGTTCGCACTGTACTTGCCATGGTGGGTAAGTTTGGAATCACTGCCTCACTGTCCATTGTGTACATTTACTCAGCTGAGGTCTTCCCTACAGTCATCAGGTATGCAAGGCCAAAATATTTATAAAATGTATATCTTTATAGTCAAATCTGTATGACTTTTTATTTCATACATAGCTGAGGAACATCAGCTTATTTAAAAGACCTGACATAAAAAAACTGCCATCTAAGACCAGTAAACCCTCAATATGCTGGTTTAATCTGTGTTACAGAGCACTCTCTTTAGAAGAAACCTATGTACATCATAATAATAAATTAGCAGCACTGCTACAGAGAAACGCACAAGTGATTCAACTAAGACATTTTTTCCAATAGATTTTAGTGTTTAGTTTCATAGTTCATTGCTATGATATGTTAATTTGATACTTAAACACACACAAACACACATTTAGGTGAAGTAGTCAATTTTAATTAGATGGCACTATAATTCTTTTCAGTAATAAGAAATGAAAAGTATTGGCATTTGTCTTGACTGATAAATTCACACAAAATAACTTGCATTACAAACATTAAAATTAATGTTAAAGGTGCTCTATGCGATGTTGCAGGATTTTAGGATTTTAGGAATTGGAACTGCATGCAGCTGACAGGAAATGGAATTGGATTTGAATTGGAATTACAGGAAGTGGAATTCAGTTCAGGAAGAATTCCACTGAATTCTGTTTTGCTGAGCATTTATTTGTCACTTCATTTAAATACATACATTTGAAATTTATTTATGTTGATTTGTAAATATAATAATATCAAGCAATAATATCAAGCAATGTATGAATTTGAGTTGATTTAATGCAAGTAAAAAAAAAATAGAACAGTACATTATGAATTAATAATTTAATGACAGTGGTGATACATTTGTGAATACATTTAATATACGATTACCAATGTTTTTGTCTTGATTTACACATTATGTAATTCAACTACATGGTGAATTTCGATTACATAATTGAACATAAACAAATAAAATACACTTTATGTTATTGTTACAAAGAGAGTACGCAAGGCGTGCGAGCTTAAGTCCAATACAGTTATTTATTAAAGGCTCAGGGTCAGGATAAACAGTAGATCGCCGGCAGATACAGTAGTGGAGGCACAAGCAGAGACAGAGTCGTCAAAGCAAAGGGTCAAAAATACCGTAAAACAGGGTCCTTGGGGAGAGACAGAGGGAAAGTCCAGATCCAGGCAGAAGTCTTCGACAGATAATACAACAAAGAACCAGAAACACTAATGAATTGCGACACCAACAACGAACCGTACAAACAAGCAGACACTTCCAGGTCGGCAACAAACAATGAAACACATAGACATCCAACGAGTGGGCGGAGACATGAGTTCATTGATGAGAGTGAATGAAAACAGACATAAAACACAGATAGGGTGCTGGACTCCCACCCAGTGGTCTGAGCTGGCACCTCCAGCTGACCGTGACACTTGGACTGTTTCCTAGTTTTTTGATGGTTTGCCACCTGCCCCGACCCTCGCTTGTTCTATTAGATACTGTCTTTTGCCTTGCCTGGATTGTACCATTTTGCTGGTGACCAAATCTGTGAATAAAGCTTTTGCACTTGGATCCTACGGAACAATGACAGTTAGCAGAAGTAAGAGAAGTGTTTATAACATTTGAAATATGGATGTTTTCCTTATAAAACCATCAAGGAAGCCTTTATTCACTACGGGGCTGTGTGAGGCATGTTTTATTATGGATGGATGCACTTTATTTTACTTATTTTGGACTGTTGAAAAAGCACCCACTCAAGCCTGGAAGAGCCAGGACGTTTTTTTTTTAATATAAATCTGATTAGATTTGTCTGAAAGAAGAAAGTCATGCGCACCTAGAATGCCTTGACGACAAGTAATACACAGGCTAATTTCCAATTTTGGATTAATGAACCCTTAAATGTTTTAAAGATTGTTGGAACTATTTGTTGCATGTGTTTTGTTTACACTGTATGCATGTCAGTGATGTATGATAACATCTTGCTGTTGTGTTGTATGTTCATAGTAACCTTTTTCTTTCTTTTTTTTTTCTTTGTAGGGATGAACTTTGAAAGGATGAACTGGCAATACTCATCCACCACATGCGCTCACACACACACACACACACACACACACACAAACACATCCAAATGGACTTCACTGAGGAGAGCTTGTATAACTGCTCTATTTCCATACCTGTGACAGTCTGACGGTTGTGAAAGATGGATGTATTGATCAGATTCTTTTATTTAAAAATGAAAAAGTGGAATAGGGCTTTGTGCTGAAATTTTCATGCCTGCAGTTTGAGAGTTGTGTGAATGCAATTTTTTTTTTTTTTTTGGAGGGCTGGGAGTATTTGACGCAGGAGCATATATCTTGTGATGACTTCAGTATTACAGTCAATTGGATTGTTCATGCATCTCAGCGTAATGTAAACACAACACAGGGGGCGGCTTTTGTGCTGAATCCAGCCTGTGATTAAAACATAATTCAATGCTACATTGTGTGTAGGGATGTCTTTGCTCTACAAATCTGTGTTAATAGTAATGGCTTGTGTGTAAGCCACAAGAGTGCATGTGTTACAGTGATTTTACTGTGATTATGGGATGCTATTTGGTTTAGTGCAAAAAAAACTCTTTTACTTGTCATAAAACCAAGATAGCAGAGTTTCAATGGCTCAGTATGGGAGGATGTACTGACAGCTGGTCATTATAGCAAACTGAACCCCTGACACTAAGCGGAACTGTTACTCATGGATGCTTACCAACCAAATAAATAACATGTAAATAGCAAGTTGAGAAGGGATGCAGAATGGTATAAGGTATTGTTTATCTGGGACAATGGTCAATTATTGTGTTTAGCATAATTAAAAAAATATGCCATTAACCAATCACAATCAGTTATGTCACAGAATAAAGTATAAAAATTGCTATTAGAGCAGCAGAGATGGCAATATGTTAAAAGACTCCAATGTTAAATAAATAACTATCTTTATTAATACAAAAAATAATGATTATAACAATGTAATAATATTGAATATTCTCCAGGCAGGTAATATAGTCCATTAGCTATAACTTTAGGACTGTTTGCAGTTGCCAAGTAATTCAGCAACATAAATGTAGACTGATGAGTGTGTTTAGGGTTTTAACAACAGGTATTTTACAAGGCGTATCCAATCAGACTCTACAGTCTGAAGTGTGGTTTATATATGACACTATATTGACAAAAGTATTGGACCACCCCCTTCTAATGAACAGGTTTGACTATTTTAGTCATTTTCATGAGTACAAATCTTAATGTTTAAGTATATATATGAAAATCTAGGCAATTGTGTGCTTTTAATTTTATACAATATAACAGTTTGGACGTGACCCTTTTGTATCCTTACATGACAATGCCTCTGTGTAAAAGGCAAGGTTCAAAATGAAATTATTGATTCGTTCAGTGTGGAAGAACTTGATTGGTCGGCAGAAACCATGCTGAACACCTTTAAATGTGTAACTATAAATGCAGAACCAAAAACTCATCACCAAACACCAATGACCTGTACATACTCAATATGATCAAATGTATTGGGACACCACAAGAACAGAACAGGAAAACAGCACTGTGGCAACAAAGATGGAAACAATGTGTTTAAAAATTGTATTTCCTAACAGTTTTGGAATTTTGTCTTAAATGATTATACCCATACATACCAGTCACTGGTGTTTGGTGATGAGGTTTTGGCTCAAGGTCTGCATTTAGTCACACCAGAGGTCTCTGCAGACCAGTCAAGTTCATCCGCTGAGTCTTACACTGAATTGTTCCTTTTTCTGAACCTTGCTTTATACACAGAGGCATGTTAGGCTAGAAGATTTTAACTGGCCCAACAACTGAGCCTGGTTTCTCCAAAGGTTGTTTTTTCTCCACTGTCTTAGATGGAGCTTTGGTTCCTTGCTGTTGTCGCCTCTGGGTTGCTTAGTTGGGCACACTTAATTTCCAGTGATTATCATTGATTTGATTGCACAGATACTATATAAACTGAACTAAATTCTATAATAAAAATGACCTGTGTTTAATCTTGTCATTAAACATAACTGACACTTTTCTCCAATTTGAAACTGTTAAGTGCTTTGACACAGTATGTATTGTAAAAGGGCTAATATAAAAAAAGGTGATTTGACATTGAACAGAAAAGCGTTCTGTCTTGTTGCTATAAAATTAGAAGCACTTAATTCCATAGAATATCATTATATGCTTTAACATTAAGATTTGTACTTTTGGAATTTACAAAAGTAAAACCAAACCTGTTCATTAGGTGGAGGTGTCCCAATACTTTGGTCAATGCAGTGTACATGTCATATAAATTTACTCAAGAATACTAAAATAATACTGTTGTAATAAATAATACCAACCTCCTATTATTTCTTTGTTTTGTGAAACACGAAAGATGCTCTTTCCAAACTTCTAAAATAGTTTGCTTTTAAAAAGTTTCTGTTAAATTGATCATGATTGCCTTTAGATTTGATGTTGTGGAACCCAAACAATACTGGTTCTTAAGTTCTCGGTAAGTATGATAAACATGAGATTTGAGAGCTACTGTAATGTTTGGCGGAAGGGAAGATAAAATCTAAAGCCTTGGGTTAGACAGAATGCATTAATTGTATGGCTGAACTACTTTTATTGTACTTTAGTGTGCTTGGAGTTTGACAGCAAAAAAAATATCCACTTTTTTGATTTGGAAGACAGAATCTTGAACATTTCTGCATATTTCACAGAAAAAAAGAAAATCATACAGGTTTGGAATTATATGAGTGTATGAGTTGGGTCGCAAGTTTAGAGCACAATATTACTGCTCACTTTGAGTTTGAAATGTGTTTTCACATCACTGCACTGCTCAAAATAAGCTTGTCTATATTATCTTACATGCAGCAAGTAAAGTCCCACTCAGATCCTCACTTGCATACACAGCATTGAGCTAAACCTTCAGTGGTCATTTTGATTGTAAGCGGTTTTCAATGCCAATTCTCTGTGCATGTTTGTGTGTTACCTGCACGCACAAACGTGGCTTTTGACAAATAAACTCACTGCTAAGCAATGATCTGTGCATTAGCCAGTCTCTTCTTTCACACAATCTCACAGTCTGACTTGATGAATTTTAATAACATCAACTTCTCAGTATACCTTAAACAGAATCTGTCAGATCACTATCACTATGAAGATGAAATCTGATGAAATGGAGCAGGTGCTGGACCTTTATTCACTACATGTTTCTTTTTGGTGGTTCTTAACGGTTCACATTGCACAAATGGGGGTTTGTCATAAAAACTGTTCAGTGCAAATTAAAAGCAACTGAACATATAATTTAACATTTTAAAGAGCTGTTAGCAATGTCTCTGTTTTTTGTTGGCTTCAAAAGGATGTGGTCATTATCAAAAGCCAGTCTGTGTCTCAAACTTTCTAGCACCTTAAACTTTCATGTATGTTTTGCTAATAACTATCGTACAGAAAGACCTAGAAACAAATTTTAAAAAGCTTTTTAAAAATACTTTTTTTACCTAGCTACAAATGACCAAAACATGCTTCAAATTATCTGATGACAAGCACACCAAAGTGGACATGAGGCTTTATTTCTTTGACCAATTGAAAGAAACCCTCACACAGATTTAGCGTAATTTAGTGTAATTCTAACTGTAAAATTTTGTTCAAATGCTGTGGAAATAGGTTCAAAATCAGTTCCCGCACTACATACAGGGAAAATTTGTAAAACATATTACCAGACATTTCATGTAATTTTACAGTAAAATGCTGTAAATTGTAGTTTTTAGATGTAAATAGAACAAATATATGTATAATTTACAGTCAAAAACTGTAAACTGATATTCCCAGAATTGTCAGTGTGACACTTTTTTGTTATGAGTTTTTTGTTATCAGTTGTGTGCATTTGGGCTTTGTTACATCTTCTGTTGTTTTATGAATGTTTATTACATTATTTAAGTGACGTGTGTTACCAATGATGGTGTTTTGCTTCTGAATGAATGAGTGCAACCTCTATATATATTATATATATATATATTGTGGCGAAGCTACTTGAGATGAGTTTTGTTTCTTCATGTGGCTTTCTCTTTTATCACCATTATTATGGTGGTTGTCAGTATGTTAAAGGCAATAAAATCGATTTTAATAGCAGTGTGCGTTGTTTACATTCAATTACTTTTGTTTGTAAAAAACTATAATATTCACAGTTTTTTGTTTAAATCTGTATTTTTTACAAAATTATTCTGGCAACCACAACCCAAATCTTTTTGTAAAAACTACAGATACAAAAACATTGTAGAGACAATGCAGCTTTTCTTAATGCCTGAGGACAGAAATTGGTCTGAGCAGCCAAGTTAGCCATCTCTATGCTGTTTGTTGTTTCATACCATTATAAGCTGATCTTTGTTGCAACATTTGGTATTCATAAAAATTTGTATGCCTGTGACATTAATAAAACACTCTGGATACTCGTATAGCTGGTCCACATTTAATTTTTTTTTAAATGTATTTCTCTAAGATTATTAAATGTGATATTTTACAATCATAGAAGGTTTCAAAACATTTTTGCACAATTACACTGATTATACAGACTATTATATCACAGTAAGCCATCAAACCACATTGAAAGCATTGCCCTAACCATATATTGTAGTATATAAGGCCATATAATATATATATAAATTAAGATTTTTGTTCAATTAAAAAAAATAATTAAATTTGTCATCTAGAACTTTGCAGAAGGATGCAGAAACAAAATGGTTTAAAGGGGTCATCAGATGCTAAATTCACTTTTAAAGTTGTTTGTGTTGGAAAACAAATGTGTGTTGGAAGTGTGTACACATAAAAAAAGAATCGAAAAAATCCACCCAGTTTTTAAAAAAATCTCTTATTTTAAAAGGCCTTTCACAAATCAGGCTGTTCGGAAATTCCTGTCAGAATAAATTAGTTCTGCACAGGCCCCGCCCACACTTGTTGATCTTACATTTGACCCGCCTTAGTGAGCTTTCATCATCACTGTGTCGACTCGGTGCAGGGCTAAATAAGAATCAAGCGATTGAGGTGTTTTGTTGTTGGATGTAATAATACAGCATTCGTAATTTACTTTGACGTCTGAGCCACTGAAGACAAAGAGATGTTACTATGTAATGTAATGCACCAGTAATGCATCTACATAAATGTAACTATGTTCGTGCTAATTATTCCTGCTTTATCTACAGTACAGATTTTTTAAATCAAACTTTACAAAACGCCTTTTCTAATAACGTGCTAATGTTCCAGCTGATGTTTAACATCTGCTCATCACTTCATGGTCAGCAGAGCTTATTGGCATTTAAAGCAACATGGACTTGAATGGCGTGATGAAAACAGAGCTGATTTTAACAAACGTAAACACACTACCATTAAGAAACTTTAACCAAAGTATATTATAGAAAATGGGCATCGGATGACCCCGTTAAATGTTTATCCTGTTAAGGCTGAGCACATTTTTTCAAACATTTTTCCAAAATATAAACAGAAAAATACTCTGATTAAAGGGTCAAATTCCAAGGTCAAAATATCAGGCAAGCTCGTGGTATATCATGCTTCCTTAAAAAAATAAAGCTGAATCCAAGTTCAATCACTTCAAAAACAAGTATATACTCTGCATTAAGCAAGTATGCCAGTATTTAGACATTATGAAAGCATACAACTGCATCTGTATACCGTAGTGTTGCAGTCACACACATCTGCATAACTGCTACCAAAATAACGTCTTAGAAACAGTGTCCATTCACATGTTTGAAATGTTATTTTCTGGTTTGCATGTTTTAAAAGTCACTTAATTTGGCATACTATATAGGAGAGATAGTTGTGTCATTATTCACTCGAGAGGATATTAATGGCATGGACACTAACCATCTAGTAGTAGATCAGTAATAGTCAACATTTTATTCGATGCATTATTCCTTGTCGGAGAAAATATTTACTTATATGTAAAATCAAGTTTAATGGTGCAATTTAGTTCCCCTTTAAGTAACAAATAGGCTGTAACTTACATACAGCTCGTGCACCTGGCCCTAAGAGCAGGGTTAACTAGCTGTGCATTAGATTCTTTTGCCAACTTATGAGTCCTCTGCACACACTGTCACACAAATGGAGGAGATTGGAGGGTTGATTGCCAGGTGACTGCTCTGCTACAGATACATGCCATTGATGAGGTAATCAGACTCTTCTGTGGTAAGAGGCAAAGCTTTCTTCAGTCTTCGACGTACAAGCCAGAGCCTGCAGCCCACCATCAGTAAGAGCAGAACACTGATGATCAGACCCAAAGCCAGGGGTAAGATAGCACCTTCACACACAGACACACACAGATTGTTAATAAAGAAAACCTACACAGACCCAAAAGTACAAATGACCTTTGTTTAGTGCCGTATGTTCTAGAACTCAGGCGATAAAACAGACCTGATTCAGGGGGTGGGTGTCCTTCCAGTACACGATGTAATTTTGTTGATGGCAGTGAATTACGAGACTCTGTGAAAGGATTTTGCAGTTTTTTCTTATGGACAGAAGCCATGGGAGCTGCACAAAAAACAAACAAACAAACTTTTATAATTTTTTAATATTAAATGCTGCAGGCATCAAATTTGATCAAGAGCACATTTAAGGACATTAATTGCTCATAAACGGCAAGAACAAGAATAGCAGTGTCCACACCACAACTATAACATTACAGACAAACAATATTACTGGAATCACTTTCACAACAAGTTTTTTTAAGCTGTTGGATGACAGCCAATCAGAATCTATTGTGCTTTAAAGAGCTCAAACACTAAATCACATGCTTTTAAATATGAGGAGGTAAATATGCAGTAAATATGAGTTTTCTAATCATGAATTAAACATGAACAGCCTCTCAAGTCATATTTACCACCGGGAAACTCTAATTATTAATTCATTAGTTTTTAATTATTAATTATAATTTTGATAACAGAATTTCCAAGTTTGGTAGGCCATAAAAGCTACAAATAGTGGAGGGGACAACCATTTCTGCTGTTAACAGTGTTGGGGAAAGTCACTTTTAAAAGGAACGCTTTACAATATTCTGTTACTCGTTACTTTTTTGGAAAGTAATCGGTTATGTTACTTTTGCGTTACTTTTTTGGAAAGTAATCGGTTATGTTACTTTTGCGTTACTTTTTAAATTTGGGCAGGGCTTGCTTATTTGATTGTAATTGAAAACATATATATTTTTGGCAAACAGAAAAGCCCTTTCACACCAAAAGTAAAAAATGAACAAGCCCCAAGCTGAAGGTCAGCAGCAAAGACTTTGGTTAATAAAATGGGCTTAAATACATAAAATATATCTGTGTTATTTAAAATTGTATTGTTACAGGTTACATCATATTCTAAGTCAACCCTTTTCTTTATTAGTTTTTCTACATGTACATCACTTTTCTTTCTCGCTAAAGTTATGTATTTTTAGGCTATACATGAATATATAATCGGCTCATTAGAAGAGAGCTCCGTGCATGAGCTGTGTTCCCAATCTACATGGTCCCTACACAGTGTCCGTTAAAGTTTAACGTTACTTCACTTCAGAAAATTCATTCACGGATCTGCACCGTAAATAAGTGAATACGATTTAAATTACGTCTCGCACACTTAAATGCACTTTGAATTGAACGTATAAATTCACTTCGAACTGGAAACATGGCGGAATATTCGGTGATGTCCACTTCGCAGTGCACATAAGTTCGAACAGAACAAATGCCGAGAGAATACTACATTTTATTCTTTTTGGCAACAAAGCACCTGAATGCGACATGATCATAATCACAAAGGAAATATCTGATAACATGTAAAAGCAGCAATAAATTGACGATATACATGCAAGAGAGCACATCTATACATACACAGAGAGCAGGATGTCCAGACCTGTTCCTGGAGGACCATTGTCCTGCAGCGTTTAGCTCCAACCCTAATTTAGCGCACCTGAACCTGAGCTAATCAAGGCCTTCAGACTAACTAGAAACTTCCCGGCAAGTTTGTTGGAGCTGCTTAAAGTTCAACTGTGCAGGACATTGCCTCTCCAAAAGCAGGATTGGAGACACTTGGCATGAAGAAAACAGAATATATTATATTCGTAACTCTTAACTAATATTGTTGTACGTACGTGTGTATGTTTTCAAACTGGGTAATGGAGTTGAAGTGCTCTGGTGTTTTGTTACTGCTGAAAGATAGCAACAGAACAACTGTTAGCATCCCAGAATTTCTAACTGAATAACTGCAATGTCATTTATGCATTAAAAAAAATGAATAAAGTCTTACATGGTTTCTGAATGCACTCATTTACGCAATCAGACTTCTGGAGGAAGTTGTTGTGGTTTCCTTTGCAGCCACCATACTGAAAGTGCTGACAATCTCCTGTTTCAGAATCATAATACCAGCGTGGGAAAAGACCTTTACATGGGCCGACCATTGGGGGCGCTGCACAGGGATCTGGCACAAAGAGAAAGAGATATTTGCTCTCACAGTATCAAATGTCTAGACATAGAGAGGCTTTGTCAATAAAACTGCCCGTAGAGAAAGGAAGCAGTAGAGGAATTTTATGAACTCATAATTAAAGCAACATCTGCAATGTCTTGGGAGTAGTCTGTGTGTTGTTTCTTTAGTTGTGCATAAACATTTAAAGGAACAACAGTAAATTCCTTCAAATGTGTCTTTGAATGATGTATCTTATGTCTTACCTTGCAAACTGAAGCCATAATTTTGATGCTGTTCAGGTTTAGAGATATCTTTGAGCTGTATTTCTGTGGGCCTCTGGGCTACTGCTTCGGTTTGTATATCTGGTCCGTGTTTAGAGGGGGGATTGGACTTACGACCACTATCAACTATAAAACAGAACCAACACTTCTTAACCATCTTTAAATAAATAAGGTTCTGAAAAGCCTTTTTAGAAGATGGCATGAGAGTGGCTTGGTAGGCTTACAATTTTGGCAGAAATCTTCATCTGATCGGTCAGGGCAGTGTTGCTTTCCATCGCAGGCATAACCAATGTCTATACAGCAGCCATCATCACACATGAACTGATACCGAGAACAGTGACCTGTGCACACTTCAGAGAAACACACACATACAGTTCGCTCAGGAAGTAATCTGAACAAAACAGACACAACATCAGAAAATACTGCTAACAATACACTAAAAACTCAAGACACCTGACATAAAACAAGCTACAGCAGTAAAGAACAGTGTTAAAGAAACTCAATTATCAATAAACAAACACTGTTTTACATATGAGGTCCCACTTTATATTAGGGGGCCTTAACTACTATGTACGAAGATTTAAATTAATAATTTGGTACTTTTCACTTTTTGTGTCCTTGTATGTTTTTACATTGTACTTATATATTTAAAAATACCTATAACTAAATCTGTGAATCTGTGAATACATTCATAATTACATTGACCCATTCCTTACATCAGGGATCATCAAAGTTGATCCTGGAGGGCCGGTGTCCTGTAGAGTTAAGCTCCAACTTGCTACACACCTGGAAGTTTCAAGTAAACCTATAGTAAGACCGTATTAGCTGCTTCAGGTGTGTAGATTAGGGTTGGAGCTAAACTCTGCAGGTACACCGGCCCTCCAGGACCAAACTTGGTGACCCCTGCCTTACACTTTACTCCACTCTTAAACCTTACCTGTATACACCAACCCTGTTCCTAACCTATGCCAACTCAAAAGCAGCAAAAGTGTTTTGCAATACAATACATTTTTTTATTTATGTCAGTACATAGTAGTTAAGGCCAAATAACATAAAGTGAGACAACATATAATAATAATTTATGGACATATAATTGCAAAAAGTAGGTCAGGATGGATGACTACTTGACCAGCCAATTAGTGTGGTTTGCTCAAATTTATACATAAATGGTACAGCTTCATATAGATTATTCTAACATAGAATTTACAGAGAAATAATTTCTGACCTTCTGCATTTGGTGCAGGGGCGAGCACACTGACAGACACATTGTCAGATCTCTTCTGTCCCACCGTGTCAGTGACAGTCAGCTCAAAGGCATAAATTCCTTCTCTAAGACCACTGAGTTTCAGCAGGCCTGGGTGAGTCGTCTGTAGAAATCACGCAACATAATTAAGACCAGTGTACTTCACATAATACTTACTGCAATTACTGTAAAGAATTAGAGCTGGTCCACTCAAAGCTACTAAAATATACAAATTATTTTAACATTTGATATGATTAATGATTATAGCTCATGTACTTTATGCAATTTCTGAAATGCTTTCCTGTCATCATTTTATGAGTAGACTGAGAATAACATGAGTTTCTAATCTATCTTGCCTAAACTTGACCACAATGTCTCACAGAAGACGGATTGCAGATATTATTTATTAGAAAGAACAAAACTGGAGAAGAATGCAATTATACAGTAGTATAAATATGGTGATTATAATAATATTCAAGCCATTGAAGTATCTGCAGAAATTCATTGCAGTGTTAATGACACAAACATAACCTGAATAAATGTATCAACCTAATTGGATAGCTACATGAGGTTTTGATTGCTTATTAGGAGATCAAAAAGAATGCACTTAGCAGCAATAAAGAGATTGGAGGTAACACAAACAAGCTGAGCTGAGATCAAAATGACGAGGGGCCTGTTACATAAAACAAGTTTACCCAATAAGGCAGGTTTATTTCAGTTCATCTGACTTATTGTCAGTTGATTTGGTTCAAAATAAGTCAAGCCTGGCTTATTTGGTAAACTTGTTTTATGGAATAGGCCTGTCATGTTTCGTGTCTGCCTTGTCCCACCCATTTGTGTACTTTTGGTTTAGTCCTGTCTTGTCTTGATTTGGTTTCTCCCTGTAATTATGTTCTCATTTGTTCGTTTCGTACACCTGTGTTTATCCAGCTGCCCTCACTTTTCCTCATCAGTTCTCTTGTATTTAAGCCCTGTGTTTTTCAGTTCTAGTTAGTCTTTGTTAAAGTTACGTCATTTTATGTGTGCGTCAAGTTTTTGCTGTCACGTCAGCCTTTGTGTTTATGTCATTTGGAATTACTTATTAAATGTTTGCAGTTTAAAGTTCTTCTCGTCCTCGTTGTCGCATCACTTCACTGGCCTATCGTTACAAGGCCCCATATGTCATGATCAAAATGAAACACCAAATATTACAAAAACCAACAGTATAGAATTCATCCCTAAATTCAAAATGTTTGTTCAAACACTCCCTAGTTTACTATTGATTGCGCCAATGTTGTTTTGTCCAGCTGTTTAAGTTGCTCAATCAACGCAATGGCATAGTTTAAAACATGACTATGAAAATTGTACCTTCATTTTAACGGAGGGATCTCCTTTCACAAGAGCCCATTCATAATGTATAATATCATGATCATCAGTGCTGTCTCTGCCATCTAGCACCGCCCAGTCTGTTGGCAGCTGAACCACCAAGTCCTGGCCTGCATCACTACGAGGCGGCTCATCCAAACCTGTGAAAAACCAAACAAGATCTTTGTAACAATACAAGCTTTAAATATAAAACCTTTTTATTACAAAAGACTGAACTCTTGCTCCCAGAAAGAGAAGATGCAGAGCAGGAAAATTCTGTTAATATATTTATCCACCCTCAAGTTGTTGCAAACATGTATGAACTTAGTTCTTTTTTTAAAACACACAAACAAATATATTCATATTAAAAAATGTTGGTAACCAATCAGCTGCTAGTGTGGAAAAACAAACGAACAACAACAAAAATGATGCCAGTCGATGGCTATCAGCAACTGTTTTATTCATACAGGTTTGGAACATGAGGGTGAGGAAATTATGACAAGTTTTACATTTTTGGGTTAGCTATCATTTTTTCCATAAAGACTCTATGAAATCAAGAATTCTATCAGATAGCTTTAAAGTCATCTAAAGTTATCAACTCTGCAGTTGTGCTTTAATTCAAACACATCAGCTATGCAGGTACAAGCAAAATCATGATGCTACCGGACACTGAGAATGACTTCAGACACTCATATATTTAGTGTATGGTTTCATATTTGTATCACAAACAAACACTGTTCTTTTAGCGTTCCATTAACCTCTTTTAATTGTACACTACCGTTCAAAAGTTTGATGTGTGCAAGAATACAAAACAACAGCAAAAAACAACAGTTTCGACAATCTTAGCCCGACCCATCCAGTACGCGGCCCGTGCACACTACACCCGGAGAAACCCACCCTCATCGATCCCATACGAAGGTCTCCCGGCTGAAGTGCTTGGGCTGTCGGTGGCAGCAGAACCAAGGCCGGACTCATGGAGTCTAGAGCGGTTGTTTTCCATCCGACTATACGTACTGAATCCCGGCTGAAAAGAAAACGAGCAGACGTTCCTGCCCCTGTACGTGCAGTTGAACAGGTAACAGCGCAAACTGTCATCAGGCTGCTTGAGGTCCTCCTGGATGATGGCGGCTGTGCAGTGCGGGTGAGAGCAGCAGGCGTGCGCGCAATCCCTCCAGCTGAACACCCTCTGCGGAGCGGACAAAAACGCAGCTCCCTGTTCGATGGATGCGCTGGCGCGGATGATGCGTTCCTCTATCGCGTTGAAGCCACTGATACAGCGGTCTCCATCCTCCTCATCCTCCCTCGAGTCCGACTCATCCTGCTGTAGCTGCTTACGGAACTCCTCCAGCAGTTCTTCCACGCCAGATATTTTGGATTTGAGATCGGATGCTGAAGAGGAGCGCGTCATGACCGTCGTCGTCGTACAGAGAAGAAGAGAACAGATGAGCGCTCGCTGGATATGATGCGCCGCAGGAGACATAATGACGCTGTAAACACTAATATGCCAAGATGGAAACGGTGGCACTCTTTTCCTCACATCACATACGAGATTCAAGGTACTAGTTTACGATAAAAAAAGAATCGCCCTTTCGCGTATTTGAGAAGTCCAACAGAAGCACCTGCACCTGCCGTTTTCACGGCCAACTGAACTGAAACGAGTACAGCGTAGCATTATGCTGCGACGCTAGGTCGTCCCGGCAGGCGGCACTCTGTGGCTCAGCCTAAACATATGGAGATAAAATTGTTTCGTAATTCCAAATAAATATATTACGATACACAAATAAATGTAAAGCGATTGACAAAAATTGCGCGTATTTGTAGATGGCTCCGTGTATTTGTGGATTTCTAGCATCAAGCAGTGTTGCCAGATTGGATTGACGATTTCCAGCCCAAAAGCTCACAAATACCCACCCAAAAACCGCCAACATTTTTAACTATATAATGTGATCGAATGCAAAAAGGTTTATAAACGGCATTTTTAACACTATAAAACAAAATTATGATGACGAAACAATATAAACATAATGCTATATAAATCGGGGAAAATAGATTTAAGAGAATTAGCCTAGCAAATATCAAAAATATGCAAGCAGCAGACACTGTCAAAAAGGCAATTAAAAAAACTGCATCATTTTCAATGTCAACAGTCAGAATTTTACTGCAAAAAAAAATCAAATATACTGATCGTGCACACACCAGTCAGAACTATAATGCACTGATGCATGATAAATTCGACATATTAAATAAAAAAATAACAATTTAATGCGCTTACCTTTCACACAAAACTAGGAAGTCTTTGAAGTTTATATTGAACATTATACAAAACTTTGCACAATCTTAAGTAACAGGTCCAGCCAGGGCCGGATTAACATGGCCAGGGGCCCCTAGGCTACAGTTTTCTGTACAGAACGCACAGAGAGGGGGTGCGCTGTGAAAGCAATAGGTGTGTTCGACTTAATGCAGCGCCGCAAGAAATCGGCTGCCGCCTTAAAAAACAACGCATTCTGGTAAGATTATTTGTGCAACTTTGATCGGCGCTGCGGCCGCCTTTCGATCACATGTGCCATCAAAGTATCGTGAGAGCAAAACGAGGGCAGTCGCACAGGTCAGGCGCTGCAGTTGCTCAAAATCGGCTGCGAAAGCCTTGATGACGGCACACTTTATACTCATTGGTCAGATTATGTGATTTACAAGCACGATGTGTGCTGCCTGTTTTTTCTTAAAAAAGCTCCTGTATAATCAATCTTAATGTGAAATATGTGATATTATAAGAAAATATTACACTCAAAAAAATGATTCAGTTAATAACTTAATTTAGTTATGTAATCATGCATCCTAATTGCACGTAGGATTTTGTGTTTTATTTACATGAATAGAATTTGTTGAATTTATGCAAACTCTTTGCGTTGTGTTAACACA
>JAUCMT010000048.1:988661-1005926 GCA_032357475.1 Enteromius thamalakanensis | reverse complement strand
TGAGATCCTGAGGCCCATTGTTGTGCCATACATCCATGAACATCACCTCATGTTTCAGCAAGATAATGCACGGCCCCTTGTTGCAAGAATCTGTACACAGTTCTTGGAAGGTGAAAATGTCCCAGTTCTTGCATGGCCAGCATACTCACCGGACATGTCACCCCCTTGAGCATGTTTGGGATGTGCTTGACCGGCGTATACCGGCGTATACGACAGCGTGTACCAGTTCACACTAATATCCAACAACTTCGCACAGCCATTGAAGATTAGTGGACCAACATTCCACAGGCCACAATTGACAATCTAATAAACTCTATGCGAAGAAGATGATTTGCACTGCATGAAGCAAATGGTGGTCACACCAGATACTGACCGGTTCTGAGTCCCCAGACTCAGGCTGTGGTAGCTGGGCCGGCTTTGGCAACGACAGCGGCAGAGTAACAGGCTCTGGCAGTAACAGCAATGGCTGGACCAACTCTGGCAGCGGCAGCAGCAATGGGACAGACTCTGGTGACGTGGCAGACGGTGGTATTAGCGGTGGCAGCGTGTCAGGCAGTGGGAGAAGCGTTGGTAGTATGGTGGCTGATGGCTGTAACTGCTGTAGTGCAGCCACAACTACGTCCGTCCCTTCTCGCGCCATCCTAATCGCCAACTCGACGATCGTTCGAACCATTGAACGCCATCCTCTCGTTGAGGTCTTGTTCTGCTGGTTTCGGTTCGTGGTGCATGTAGGAAATCCCTCAGCAAAGCAGAACGGAGGACATGATTGAATTAGATGCAAAAAGGATTTAATTAAACAAAAACTCCAGAGACATACAAAAGAACAAGCTGACGATGCAACACAAAACACACGCGCGGGCAGACAGAACACAACCTTACATTACATCAACATTAACAAGACCTAAATACAACAAAAAGACAAGGGTATTTAAAGGGTTACAAATCAGGGCAAAAGTGAGGACATATGTAAAAACAACAGGTGAGACGATCAAACTAATGAAGGAGAAAACAAAATCACAAAGACAACGGGGGAGACACGACAAGACAGAGACATAATGTGACAATAAGAGTTTGTTCAGTGCATTTATTGTACAGCGAACTGATTCTTAATCCTGACAGAGCAGCCTATGATGGCTGTGCACAGAGACTATAACGGGAGCTAATTCTAACTCTTCAAGAACAGTCTAGCTTTTCTGACTCACAACCTTTAAGTATGTTACCTTTTTTTGAAAAAAAAAAAAAAAAAAACCTGCTACTTACTATTCAAACACTAGTTTTGAGCATTGAAGGGTAGTGCTTGTTGTGTGGCATTTCGGTAACACTATACAATAACAGTACATTAATTATCATGTAATTGATAACTTTTTAAGGATGTTAACAAGTCATGAATTAATTGTTACTTTATAAGTACTTAATGAAAAGTTAGTAATAATGTTCCCCCCAAGTCATGACATAATGATAAATTAGAAACTCCTGAATTCATGACATGACAGCTGCAGGTGGCAAATTTAAAACATGTTTGATTTAGATGACCACAAATTTTTAATTAATACATTAACCAACATGCAGTAACTAACATGTAATTAAGGCAGCATGGGATAATAAAGGCGTCGTGTGGTAAGGGGCGTAACATTTCTGCCAAATATATGCAGTATGTAGCCATTCACAGTGAATTGGATAGTTGGGCAATCAGAGCATCTCGTTTTTTCAGAACTATGAGCTTTGTAGCACTGTTTCAGGAAGGTGTGGATTAGAGCAATATGTAGAAAATAATGTTTTTTTTTAACTTGAATGACATAAACACATTACAACAGGGCCGGCCCGTGGCATAGGCAGTATAAGCAAATGCTAAGGGCGCTGTATGTCCAGGGGGTGCCAGAAATGGAGGAAGAAAAGTGTCACTTCCACATAAAACTTTATAACACATAAAAATTATGACTTCAGAAAGGAATATGCCCATATTAATTTAACTGCATAGCAAAGCCTTCTAAGTAGCAGATGCATTAATAACAATAATAATATAGCCTACTTGCCTAAGACACCCCTCCACCCTCTTCTAAATAATCAGACTTTAATGTAACATGGTGCTCGTCTTTTGATGAATCAAAAAGTTCAACATTTCCCAAACTGTCTGGTGCCCAGGGGAGGAAAAAAAGAAAAGAGGAAGAAAAACTCGACAAGGTGCAATGTTATGGTAAAGATGATGTTAATTTATATTATTTTGCTGTTTTTCTGATTGGTGATTGATAACGAAAGTGGCTCGTGTGCGTGATCACATAAGACTTGCATTTAAAACACTTCAAGCTTTCTATAGATATGTGTCTCATGTCTGTGTGTTATGTTTTATCAGTTCCAGCTCATTTTAGTGATGCGTTTCTAATAACAGTCGCGGAGAGAACAAAGAAAAAACACGCACACTGTTTATTTACCTTATTTTGCAAAATCACACACTTTTGTTTTTACTGAGAGTGAACTCAAAACAGTAGACATCTATCAGATTCGAAAGGTGTATAACATTTATTTGTGTGACCAAAGTCAACAGTATTTTAGTGTATTTTGCACTGATAAGAAGAAAAAAAAGACGTGACCATCGACTTCAGTCAGCGCTGGCCGCCGGATGCATTATGGGTATTTCTTTACAGTTTACTTATTTTTGTGTAATTAAAGCAAGACAGTTGGGTTTTTGTATTAGTGATGTTGTGTGTGTTATGTTCAAGCTAGTTTGAGTGGGTTTGGTTCATTTGCAGCCCTGTTATATAAAAGTTTAAGAGTCTGGGAGAGAGGTGTGTAGGGGAGTGACATGTTGCTATTGACACTTTTATTACCGATCAGGGCTGTGCGGTATTGTGGCTTGAGTGCTATGTATATTTATCTGCTCTATTAAATACGTCTGCAACTGCTAGTACCTTATTGGCAAAAAGTCAGGAATATGTATAATAGAATAGCTTAGCTCTAACTCGTCCACGTTCTAGGGAGGAACAGCCAGACGTCACAATATGTTCAGATAATATTTTTGAACTTGTTTCTTTATATCATTTAAGTATTTTGAATATGCAATTGCGTTATTTAAATAAAATTGTGTACAAGACATACTTTTATAACGTGGCATGTGGAGCAAACGAAGGAGCACAAGGAGTCAGGAGTTAAAGGTAAAACAAAAGACTTTTTAATAACGAAAACAAAAACGTGGAACAGTATCCATAAACTTCGAACATTCATGAACAAGAGCACAAGCAAAGACACGCAAACATCAGGGACGACGAACAGGGAAGGATTGAAAAGGCAAGGTTTAAATACACACACTAATAACAAGACACACCTGAACGAAATAGAGAATTAACTGAAACTAGGTCAGGGAAGCACATGGGGATACAGAGCACATGGATCAAAACAAAACATCACATGACACGGAAACATAGAATGAACACAAACTAGGAATGTTACAACTTTTAAGTTTCTTATGAGTGTAAGTACACTAGCAGTAGAATCAACTACGATGCAACGCAGCGTCACCCAAAATATTGCCTAGGGCGCCAAATTGGTTAGAGCCGGCCCTGAACGCACCAAACCAAAAAAAATAAATAGTGAACTAGCAGACTTTCCTAGTGTGAATAAATCATTAAATTATATTTTTCAGAACTTATACCAGACCTTATATCTATACCTGTCATAAATGTTAAAAATAATGGCTTTCAGTTGTACTGTAACATTGAATTGATGTAATTAATGGCTAAAATTTAGGGGAAAAGGCATTTAGAGACATCAGTAGCAGCATTACATTATAAATACTGGCCATTGTTAATAATAGGCCATTAAACACACATTTAAAATATGCCATCTTTATATTGTTTCCACATTAATATGGAGGTTCAATATGAAATTATGACAATAAACATATTAATATGCAGTTAATTACTAATAATTAAAGACAAATGTGTGAATAATTTGTTTTTATTTTAATTGACCGATTCACAGAAAGCACTAATGGTAACTTTTTAAAGATGTTGATAATAGAAGTTAATTGTACAGCTAAATATGCTCTTTAATTTTAGTTTTAATTTTATAGGCCCCTCAGAAAGAGATTGGGATGGCCACCAACCCCCTGGCCCCCTTTAAAAATTCACTCTCGATAATCAGGCCCTCAAATGAAACTAATAGCCCTGCTATAGATGAAAATAAGGGTCTTTTATTTAGGATCACATGGTTTCACAATTGCTAACACTAAAAGATGGTTCCTTTTTTTTCTTTTTTTTCTAAACTTGACAAAAAAAAGGAGAACGTCAAGATGTTTCGTGCAAAAGCAAACAATAATTTCAAAATAATTTTTGAATGATCTCAGAATGCTACATTTGCGTCTAGTCCTGTCAAAATCACGTGGTTGTTAATTTGCTGAATCTTTACAAAATTGCAAAACTTTATTATTTATTAACCAATGCTTATTTGTTAACCAAAATCACTCACGGGTGTCTCTGTGAAAACACTCTGTGAATGTCTCACTTGTAACTTTATATTGTCAGTTTAGCTGGTTGTGTAACAGCTCAAATAAACGCATAAATCAGGAAGGCTTTTCCAGAGTTTGGGGGCCAAATTAGAAAAGTCTCTGCACCTCTTTTAGTGTTTAGTACGATCAGGTGGCCTCTGGTTATATGTTAATCTAGCCACTGTGCCACTAAATAAAAACATTGGATTGTTTTGGATTTTATTAGTGTGTCAATATATTTTGCCCTAGCAGCTATTAAAGCCTGTCTATAGTTGGACATACTGTTTTTCCACGCAATTCTGAAAACTTCCAAGTTTCTTTTTTGAGAGAATGGGTATAACAATTTTGGGTATTATGGGTATTATGTTTTTCTCTAACATTTTTCAATTTGATGTGGACAACAACTTCTAGTGTATTCTAGATGATAGTGCATGTTGCTATTCATTTCGTCTAGTTCATCTGTATTTATGCTGAGCAGTTGGGATATAATACATCTAAAATGTAAAAACGCTGCTGTTTTAAGCTTGTTCTTTTAATTCAGATATGTGATGTGCCGATCTACTGTTGGTCACACAATATCACGTGATGTGATTTCACAGGCCAGAGTTCAGCAGACTAAAACACTTTTGCACAGGCTTGCATTTCCGGTCTGATGCATTTGCAAGATGTAGTTGTACATGTTGGGTTTTGTCAGCAGGTGGCGCCACTCTGTGGGGTTTTCAGCAGTAGGCAAAGAGCCAACCTGTTGCCTCAAGATTCTGCTGGATGTTACAGGCAATAGATATAGCTATTTCACCTCAAAAAGCGTTTAGAGAAATATGCCATAGGTTTTCTTAGTTATGAACAACAATTCTTCTTTATCTCTATATCGTGGCTTTTTCTGAAATACTACAGAATTTTATTCACCACTTTTCATGACAGATGGTTATAGTCATAAAGTTCTGTTTTCAGACAAAAAGAGAAAGATTAAAAAACAAAGAACCTCTTTTGGCATTATTTTTTATAAAATACGTAATATTTGTAGAATAACAGTGATGCAGCATGCAAATGTTTATTTAGAATGTTAGTAGTTGTGGAAGAATCTGAGAGAAAGAAAAAACTAACAAGGTCTGGTTAATTGGCATTAGTTAATGTATGAGCTGCACTAAAGTAAGCTATGTATTTGATACAGTATTCATTCATCTTTATTAACGGTTTCTTGTGTGTTCATCTTTTTTGTACATATTTTTGTATCAGTTTATTAGTAAATGTAAAAAATAACTTAATAAATCCTTTATAAGGTGATGTTAACTACTATAAAGAGGAAATCTATATTTCCCAAAAGTGATGTGTGTGAAGCAAAAAATGCACATCGGGTTTAAAGACAAAGGAACTGTTTTGAAAATGGAAACCTAGGATAAACGTTGAAAAATAAAAACAAACATGAAAATCTTTGTATTTATGTATGTACATACAGAATGTATGGAATTAATTACAGTAATTAATTATTAAACTGCAGAACAGAAGTCTTGGATATTTTATGGATAATGATTATAAAGAACTGACATGGATCAAAATGCAGTTATTTGTTTATATATGTATTTATGTATGTATGTATGTATGTTTGTCTCATCTAAACTAAACTTCTACTAACACCCTTGCCGAACCAGACCTCTGGTTACCATGGCAACAAGGACACTTTAGCAAGATAAGACTGCTTTTACGACCCAGAGGAATTTGGAGAGAGTTTTGACTCTCACTTTAGTCATTTTGAAAAAGATAAATTACCTTTTTACACACACACACGTATATATATATATATTTGGTAACTCTGTGAAAAATCCATTAGTATTATAAAAATCTTAAAGTATTTAATAAAAATCTATTTATTTATATTTGTATAATTGTATATGATCACGAAGAAGCACAGAAATAGAGCAGTGCTGTATGCCCCTGATTCTTCATCCCTGGTGTATAGACATTGGGCCTCATTTATAAAATGTTGTGTAAAAGCCATCCTTAATTTAATCTTACTTTGGTTTCTCAGAAATGCAAATGTGCGATTCATAGAATGAGTGTTTGAACAGAATCGAGGCCTATTATGCCTGAAGCTAAAGGTTGATGGAGCCTCTTTGATCATTTGTTTGGAGCATTTGTCTGAATAGAACAGCTCCACTCTTCTCTTCCTTGAATTCCCTTTTCCTCCAAATTCTTTCAGTTTATTACTGGACAATGACAAATAAAGAGCCACTGTTTATTTCAACCCATCAAAGCTCTGTTTTTGGATGTCTATGTCTTAGAGTTATTGTTATATGTGGGCCTATATTCACTGTCAATAACAAAATTGGTTTTCATCTCATGTAATATATAGCATTTTATTATATTATATTATTTATTGTAGATTTGTTTATTAATGAAGTTCATGGACTGTAATACTGTGAGTAAATAAATATATATTTTCTTACAAAAGCAAGTTTGCGTGATGTATTCTTTGTTTTTTGTTTTGTTTTCTTTTGCACCTATCAGTTACAGATGTGCAAGGGTAATTGTGGATTAAAATCTAAAAAATCTCCAATATAAATGCTATTTGTTACAATCGCTAGGAAGAGGTAACAAATATATAGGTATGCTGGATCTTTTGCTCTCTCTCTCTCTCTTTCTCTCTCACACACACACACACACACACACAAAACCTGTAAGAGCTTTTACCTGTACCTTCATAGCCTTTTCTGAGCATTATTAATTATTCACTTAAGTCAAAGTTTGTCTCAAATATTCTGTTTGTCTAAAATTATCTAAAAAAAAGCAGTGTTCTCTCAAAATACAATTTCTGTCAGAATTGAGGTATTGTAGCAAAGAGACCCGACTTATGTCTTAAACTTAAAAATTATTTGCTTAAAATATATGTCTAGGACTGGATTTATCTTCTATTGCTATGATAGAAAATGAACATGAGAATTTTGTTGCAATTTCTTTACAAGTTTATTTGTGTCAATAATGAGGGATCAGAATGATCACAATTTATATGATTTATATTGCATAGCAATCTGTCCTTTGATCTGACCATGTTTTTAGTGTTTGTGTAATAGTCTTTATCCACCTTTGAAATGTTGCTAAACAAATATATTTGGTGTTCGTTTCTAATGCAGAAAATCTTATTGAGGTATTTATTAAAAATCATGATTATATTTCTTTTTCAGTAGATGTCCTTCATACAAAATAAGCTTCAGCTGTTCCAGCTGTCATTGATTTTGATGTTTGTTTTGGGTTATTGTATGGAAGATCCAATCATGGCCTATTATAAGATTTCTAACAGAGTCAGTCAGTTTTAGATTTTTCTTTTTTTTTTTTAAAGGTTTTTTGATCCTGAGATGCAAATAGCTATTTTCTGCATTTCTACAGCTTTGGTCATTGGAGAGTCTTTGGTCACTCAAACTCTTTTCTCGCCATGCATTAAGACACATGTCTTCTCCCAGGCAGTTTCAACATTTTATGTTGATTATGTTGATTTCGCCTAAAGTGGGCTATCGAAATAAAATGTAACCGTTTTCCCTCCTATTTACATTTCTGTGAAAAAGAAAGCCAGGGCTGGATACTTTTATGTTCATAATCACCCTGGAGTGCTGTAACACCAAGCCAGCAGAGGGAGCTCTCACCTCTGCACTGACTGTCTCAGCTCCCTTTGCTTCTTCTCTGGTGACTTTGGTGACCATTTAAGCGGAGGCCTGCCAAACAAAAAGTCGTGAAGTTTTGTTTTGCTGTAAGCGAATTCTACCAAGCATTTTCTTTGTAATTCTCATTGTCATTGTCATAGCCTTGCCTTGTTTCACTCGTTACTTTGGATTGCCCTCTTGAATACGTGTGTGTTCATGAACGTTTGACTGCCTGCCCTGACAATTGCATTTTACTAGATTACTATTCTGTCTTGCCCTTGGATATTCCTGTTTGCTGTTGTTTGGACTTTGTCTGTTTTGACAACGTTGTGTGTGTAAATAAAGCTAGCGCTTGGATCTTAAACGCCTGCCTTTGTCTCACCCTGTTACAAGTGCTCAATTTTGTGAATATGACTGGGAACTCAGAGATATTTTACTAATTTACTAAAATGTTATACAATTTTTTTAATGAAAAGTCAAAAAGATAAACAATGCAGAATTATTTTCACAGACACCTTTGCTCAGATTTACCTAGGGTGCCATTATTATTGGAGAGCACTGTATATGAAACATCTCTCACTTTTTTCTTGCACTTGTGAGTTTAGAGCTTTATTTCATCTTTATTTCAAATTCATATTGCACAATTTTGACAATGTGACCCTTGTTTGTGCCATTGATAGACATGTACATGTATGCTGGCCCACACTATACTGTACAGGGGCCACTGGAGACACAACATCACTCCAACATCTCTCTCTGTACAGCACTAGACTATCTCGCTCCATTCCACTGCATGGTACAGCATGGTACGGTTAACTTTTATGGTGTTTTCCACTGGGAACAGTACCTGGTACTTTTTAGTACCACCTAGGCTAAGGTTCCAAGCATACCATACTGTTACAAAAATGTGATGTGTACACACTGATTGGCTAGAAGCGGATCGAGCGAGAGCTTGATGGGGTGATGAGGAATGAAAGCGTTTTCTAGGAGTTACGGCAGTAGAGGTGGTGTGATTATAACAACATGCTCATAATCCCGCCAACTCTAAAGCGGTACTAAACTGCAGAGAAACACAAATCTAACCGTGCCGCACCATGGCGTACCATGCAGTGAAAAAGCGCCTTAATTGGATTTTGATCATCAGAAGATCCACAGTGGGCAAATCAAGCCCATAGTCATCTTTAAGTTTAATGTAATATATTTAACATTATTTTGTTAAACATTCAAAGGCCATATTGTACATTGGATGTTGCAATTAATCACTCTTTGATCATTTATATTTAGAATATATATTTTATTGTATCATTTGCATTATTCACATTGGATAATGTTATTTGACACTAAATTAAGTAAACAATAATTTATTAAAAAAGTGATATTTTAGTGTTGTAATGAAGCTATTGAACAGTAAATACTGACTGTTACTGGTACTCGCCATTAACTGAGGTATACGATTGCTGACCATGTCATGACATGTCTTTTATGGTCAATGTTTTAGGCACATTTGCAACTATAATCAGCTAACACTTTATTTCTATAGTCCACTTTAGACATTCTACTAACAGTAAGTAACTTCACAACTACATGTCAACTAGCAGTCATTGCAGTATTAACAGACTGTTTGCTCTGTTTACACGACAAAATACAATCAAACCTATTCTGCTGTCTATACTGGATGTGGTGTGGTGCAGCATGACTGTGTTCTATTTATGACATATTGACACAAGTTTCAAACGATTTTAAACGATCAGGTCCAAAATAGAGAGACTTTAGCTGTTGCTAAATTAATGACAATTAGTTGCAAATTAATAATCAATTAGTTGACATGTAGTTCCAAAGTTAATTATAATTAGTAGAATGTCTAAAGTGGATTATCAAAATAAAGTGAAATCCATAATCATTTTAAAAGTAGATCAAAGCTATAAAAATATACTAGTGTGTATCCATAAATCTCTTTGGAAAGTTAAATGCATCTATCTGTACACAATGTAAACTGCAACTGGGTTTTTGTTTAAAGAAAACACTTCTTACAAAAAAGCAGCAGCATATAACCCACACAAAACAAGCACACGCACACATGTGGGATATTCTTCCCTCATATGATGGATGTGGCTGAAGTATTTGGGTGGTAGTTCTTTGCAGGTAGGAAGCTGATCCTGTGTCTGATCTCCAGGGTCTTTTACTCTGTCACAGACTGCTCCATAAGTTTTACACTGTGTAGAAGGACACAGAGACGGTTTCCTCAGAGTCTGCAAATCATCCACACTTACAGCTTAACTGTCCATTTTACAGAAGGTTGAAGACTTGAAACAGGCTACATGTTACAGGTCACCCCTGCATCTTCTACATGACCGCAGTTGGTTTTTCCCCATCCTGAGAACTGACATTGGTGAATAGAGTCTTCAGTACCAACACAAGCAACATCATCCATCCAGATTAATCCAGAGCCTATAAAAAGACAGGAAATGGAACTCATGCATCTCATATATAGTTATGGTTGAGTAATAAATATAGAATAATAAAAGGGACATTTGAGATTTGACATGTATCAAATCAGTATATACACTGTCTTCTCTTTTAGCTACAGAATGTGAAGGAGTCAAGCAAGGACATTTGTCCTTATAAAAACCCTGTAAGAGCTCAGAACTGTAGATTGCACTAAATGCAGTAACTTTTTGCAGACATGTCTGTAGCTGCCTTGAAGTCACTCTGACCTTGCCCAAACCGGCCTGTTTTGTGTATTTCTTTAGCACCACGGAAGCCCAGCATCCTACACACAACATCTCCATCTTTAATGTCCCAAACGTCATCGCATACTGTCCCCCATCGAAGCTCATGGAGCACCTCCACTCGGCCCTCGTGAGGCCCAGAGCCGTTCACCAGCCTCACCACAGCTTCTTCCACTGAAACACACATCACAGAGTCAGTCCATTAGAAGAAGAGCACACAGACAAACACTCACTCAGTCAGGGAAAAATAAACCCCATTCACATGTGCTCTCATTGACTTGGAGTCACAGGAGTTGAGAGTGTCTGTGTGTAGTGCAGAGTATATTGCATATAGGAAAATCCAAGAAATACATCATTCATAATAATAATGATAATAAAGCATGGATACAAAATGTGTACATCCACTGCACATGTACTGTGTGCAAACCTTTAAAAAGAATGTTGCAGGATGGGATGGAGGAAATTCTCTGGGAACAAGCCCTTCAGCATTTCACTTGCTCAGCTCCTTAACCAATAAATAAATATTCAAAAAACTTTTACTAATCAAGAGACAACCCCCCAGTAAAGACATTGGTGGCGGGAGAAGATGTAATGCAGTGCTGTAAGGGCCACAAGCTCACCTAAAGGACATATTAATGACTATACATGTGACTGCAAACTATTTTCAATTATTCATCAACTCTCATTAAAGATTACATTCTATTAATTCTCAATAATGCCTTTGCAACAACAAAGTATAGTCAAAACAAGCACACAAGCACACATTTGCTTTTGAGAAAAGTGGTTTTAATTGTTTTTTTATTCTGTACAAACTGTATGTGTTATTATCCTACACCAACCCTACCCCTTTCTGCTATTTCTGATTTTCAATACACTCCATTTTGGGATTTATAAGCATTTTGAAGAATGGAGACATGGGGTAATATCCTAAAAAGTCACCTCTTCATCGTAATCCTTGTCCTCATTTGCACACGCGCACACACAAACAATGTATATGTTCTTTCTGAGACTCTCCAT
Organism: Enteromius thamalakanensis; assembly: GCA_032357475.1. Classification (NCBI taxonomy): domain Eukaryota; kingdom Metazoa; phylum Chordata; class Actinopteri; order Cypriniformes; family Cyprinidae; genus Enteromius; species Enteromius thamalakanensis. The sequence continues at coordinate 994,068 of JAUCMT010000048.1, read as the reverse complement.
ATAAATATATTTTTTTCCTTTTTTTTCTATTGCCAAACCCCACCCTACTCTGAGATCATTGTAACTAACATTGGAAACTGTTAACTGCTGAGAATATGGGTAGAGTGTAAGTGTTGGCAGGGAACATCTGCAAAAGCATCAATAACTAAAAGGTTCACCAAAAAGTTCACCAACAAAAAAATTACTTATTTCAGACTTGGCTTTTAAAATGTTTAAAATGACAATTTAAAATGTTATGCTAAACTGTATTTTTAAATGTTTAGCTGTTAAACTAAATGTGTGCAATTCACTTTAATGCACAAAATGATTTTGTGCTCTATACTGTACAATGTAATTTTGTCAAAAGTATATAAAAATAAAGGACATGCACATATATGCACACAAGTGACTATAACTAGACTTGTGAAAATGTGAAATGTGTCATTAATTTCTATGTAATTTTTTTTACAGCTTTCCAAGACAGAAGCGGGTCTGAGAGTTTAAAATCAAAAAGAGAAGACGATTTTGACTTTCACACAATTGTTTGAGTCATGATAGACTTGAATTGTTGGAGTCACTGATGATGATAGCAAAGGTCAAAGCTCAGACATTTTTTGACATTAACACAGAACACACCGAGTACTGCACATCAATGAGATGGCAGTCAGAGACAAATATCTAGCAAATGTGAAACAGCTGTGTGATTGCTGGCAGTGAACACACACACACAGCGCAGATTGAAGCCACATGCATGAGCCATGAGAAGGGTGTGTGCACTCAGAGAATAAAAGACTGAATTACAACCAACTAATGGTACAGAAAGTAGACAGCTGCTGATGCATTTATTAAAACCATCTCTGTGATCGTTCACTGACCAAACCCAATGCACCTTTTTAAAATAAATGCACTGTATGAGGATGGAATGATGCCAAGACACATCTGTGGAAAACCAGAAAATTAGACTTGCATTTAGGGATGACATCATACAGTTATTGACTATGACAACTGAATATTTGAATGAACAATGAAAGAAAAAAAATAAAGCATGCCTTTTTGGGTTTAGCTTCACCGTCAGTGTGACTGTCGTTAAGGCTGTGTGTACATGAGTTAGACAATATGGGAGAAGTTGACATATCCTGGAACAATCTGTTTCAAACTGAGATCTTTTTTTCAGTTGTAATTTCCAGCACTTTACTTAGCCAAGCTGTCAGGTTCCAAAAGAGAGTCACTTAAAAAACAAACATAGGGGAAAAAATTATGTGTACAAGTCAATGGTGACCACAACGGTCTGGATACAAACTTTTCAAAATATCTTCCTTTGTGTTTAGAAGAACACAGAAATTCAAGCAGGTTTAGAACTACTTAAGTGTGAGTAAATGATGAGACTTTTTATTTTTGGGTGAACTATTCCTTTAATCATATAATTGCTGGCATGTGCTAATGCTGTCTGAACTATGGAAATGCTCGGGGTACAATTACCTCCCAGCCATGATCTCACATTGTTTATGTAATCATAAGCCTATTATTATTATTATTAAACAATTATCTCAAATCACTCCTGAGCTCAGAATAATCAAAGCAATAACTTTCAACATCATACACAGCTGTACAAAACATTGCCTTCACTCTCTGTTTTACTCTAACCATATTCTATATTATGGAAGTGCCCCACATAAACAACAGCTAGAAAGCTTTCCAGTCTTTAAAAACACCTTTCCAGTCACACTATTTTGATAGTCTACATTAGACATTCTACTAACTATAAGTGACTTTGTAACTACACGCCATCTACATATGAACTAGTTCTTATTCATTCACAAGTACAAGTCTACTAACTCTCAGAGTGAACTGTTAGGGTAGGTTTAGGGTTAGTAGAATAAGTTGACATATACTTGCAATGTTTCTGAAGTCAGTATGTTGTGGACTCAACAGTGTTAGAAGATATTAAGCAGACAGTCTACTAAAAATATAATGACTGTAGTTGACATGTAGTTGTGAAGTTACCTACTGTTAGTAGAATATCTAAAGTGGACTATAGAAATGAGGTTGTCTTCTCTATCAAATACTAAATGTCTGTTTACACTAGATCATATGCCCCCAAAAATGACACACATCACAGAGCAATGGCAATGGCTCAAATTACCATTTGCCCTTGACCTCGCAACTCTAAAAAGTGCTCTTATGTTGCACCTTCTGCTTGAGTCTGATGCTCATTCGATTTGCTTTTGGTGAAAAAAGACCAATCATTGATGATGTTGTGTTTTAAAACATCATGCTTAGTGCTTTATGTGTGTGCATTGATCAATGTTTATATGAAAATAAGAGAATATAATAAAGGTCCCAAACCAAAAAGCTTAATTTAGAGTGTTGGAGACAGGGTAAAAAAAAAGAAAAAAAAAAAAGAAAATGATTACCGTCAAAAAAACGACTCTTTGAAATAACTTAATTCAGTTATATAATCATGCAAATTTTTTCCACACAACCATGTTGTGTTTTGTTTACATGAATGGAATTTGTTGAATTTATGCAAACTCAGTGTGTGTCAACACAGTTGAATGAGGAAGAATCTATGTAAAATTGTCGCTTCACTCTAACTTAACCCAGTTACGTGTGTAAGGTGAACATCACACTTTATTTGTCACTGCTCCAGTGGTCAGTGTGTGCTTTAGTTGGGCTCTTGACCCTTATGTTAATATGATTAAATGTTGTTCTGGCTGTTGTACTAACAAAATACGTACACTAAGCACTATATGTAGTAAAAACACAAATGCAGTGTTATAATGTAGTGATTTACAGTATAATACTAACAGAGATGGAGAAAAAAAAAACATTTCAAAATGCTAGCTGCATGTTCTTCACCTGTTTTCCCTGCTTTGTCTCCACGCTCTCCTTTCTCTCCTTTCTGTCCTCTTTCTCCTTTCATACCTGCAAAAGAAGCAAAGAGTCATGTTTATTGAGCATAAAAATTCTTCACAATTCATTCTTTTGTAATCAGTGTAATAAAAACAATAAAACTTTAAATGCAAATCTTCCTTAAGGTTGTGAAGCCACAACTACCAGTTCCACTACAAACTACAGTATATAAAGTCATTTTTGCTTATTAGTGTGTTTGAACTGCATTATTGTCACGAGCTTGTTTCCTTGTGTTTCTCCTTGTTGTTCTGGATCTACTGCCTGTTCCCCGGACTGTAGTACTTGCTTCTCCCATTGGATTACGTTCACCGATCGCCTGACTACCTCTCTACGAATTTGGAATATTCTTATGCCTTTGCCTTTGATGTTCGCCGGTAAATAACTCTGCTTGTTTAACTCTGTGTATGCTAATAAACAGTCTGCACCTGAATCCGCACGCATTCGCCTCGTCTCCCCTAGACAAGTGTTAACAGCAAAGACATTGGTTAATAAAATGAGAATCAAGTTTAACATGTTTAATTACTGCAGGTTTAGATCATACTTTGAGTTTTTCATATTTTTGAGCATTTCACTGTTTTTATTCATTTTGAACAACACCAAATGTGTTTTTAGTGCAGGTGAGATAAGTAAATACATATTCCTATTTAGTCTAGAGCTATAGATAGATTGATTGCGTCTAACACATAACTGCATACGTGAAAAGTGTTCACCAGACAATCTACAAAATGGCACTATGGCACTTCAGGGTGAATTTCTTTCTGTACAAAAGCCTGGTTTTCATCAAAATATCATAAATTGCATTCTGAGGACCAGCGAAGGTTTTACAGGTTTGGAACAACATGGGGGTAAGTGATTACTGGCAAAATTTTCATTTTGGGGCGGAGTAACACTTTAAATACAAATTTTTAAGAAGCATGTGAAAATAAAATAAAAAAATTAATAAAATTATTTTTAATTATTTTAAAATTAATTAAAATTAATAATTAATTTAATCTTCAAAAAAAGATCATTTTGATATTTAAATATAAAAATGTGAAAAATATATCTGAAAAAAAAAGGCGCAGGAGCTACGTAACTATGAATAAAAGTTTATATAGATTTAGAATAACTTGTTGATATGAATGAATTAATTCCGAACAAATTTCCAAAAGATCAACTCAAATATTTGTCCATTTTACCGCCCTGACTATGCTTCCGCCTGGCAACTAATCTGCCTACGCCAGCCCTGTGTAACGTGTTGGTTCATTGAAGACACGTAGAGTCACGTAGTTTGAATTACACACTAACATCTTTACTTAAATTAAGTGTACAAAACAAACACGTTTTAGCAACATCAATGACCAACACAGACTGACACACAGGGCTAGCTTAAATGGGTAAGACAATCAACGTAAATGAGGGAGACACAGCTGAACGGAATGGATAATTAACAAAACTAGGTCACACGAGGAAAACACAGAGCACATGGGCAAACTGACAATACTAGTTACTGACAATATAGTTATTATCATGCTCGACAGCGTATTAATGGGGGTTGATATGAATAACAAGTTTTTTTGAAAACAATGTTGTGTGCACAATGTTATTATTGAAAACGGAGAGGAGGAGATATTAATTTCTTTAAATACCCGGCTATGTGTAAATGTGGCCTAAGTAATGATGAACAATGTTTAACGCAGTGTTATGCATTATACAATGCTGAAGTTCACTGCGTAGAGGTGGTGCCTGATTCGCTTACAAAACCACTGTCCATGGTAGTTTTGGTACAAGCTCTGTGGAGCGCTGTAGCGGTAGACCAATCATAGAGGACTGCACCATCTGACCAATCACAGTGAGGGTTTACGGGAGGGAGGGGTTTAGACTGACTGAGTCTTTGAACTGCTTCACACGAGTTGTTTACCAACCATTTAGAAATGGAGCAAAATTAAATATATTTTTGGTTTTAAGAGACTCATAAAACAATATTAGCCACCTTTAAAATGGCATAATAGGGGCACTTTAATATAACTGAAATAACTGACTTTCGTTTGTTTTCTGCAAGAGCGCCGAGTTCTGGCTTCTTGGCTGAATTCTGACTCAAAGTGAGAGTTCACCCACAGAAGAAGAGAAGATCATAATTTACTCTGCATTGTTCGGGTCACATTACCTTCTTGTCTATAATATAGAGGTCAATGAGGGTTTGTATTTCTGTGCCATCAGCCAATCAGTGGTGAAATGAAGTGAAAGTTTGTTTAACTATATTCGTATCATACTTTCACATGAACATCTCATTAATAAAGAGTAAATGATACATACTGTCACGCCCCCAGGCGCTCCATGATTTCTTTGTGTTGTGTTTTTGTTTTCTTTCTGTCATTTGTGCTTTGCCCAATCTGTAACTCCCCCCCTTCATCAGTGTTCACTCCCTGCTAGCCGTGTGTGTCCAGGGGCCTCATTTCTAAAACTTTCTTACGCACTGATTTGATCTTAGAGTGTTCGTACGATCAAATCCACATCAAAGTACAGATTTATAAAA
>JAUCMT010000048.1:905628-915682 GCA_032357475.1 Enteromius thamalakanensis | reverse complement strand
CGCTCGCTGAACAGAACAGACGCAGAGAGAGGTGTGTGCGCGCTGAGAGCTCGAACACAAGAGCTAGTGTGGCAGTACCAGAGACTCGCTGAGGTTTGTCCAAAAAGTCGCTAGATTTGTCGCTAGTTTTTTTTTTTTGGAAAAATGTCACCAAAAGGGTCAGAAAAGTCATTAAATCTAGCGACAAAGTAGGTGCACTGCATACATTCTTGTTTCCATTGCCCTTTCTAATTGTCCAGAAAGCTAGGAACGCCAGATTCGACCAATTTGATTGGCTAATATGTTTGTCACTTAAATGTCAGAGGCGGGGGAAAAAACCTCAGACACCTGAAGTTAGGTAATCGCGGGAGTTAAAACCTCGATATCGATGCAATAAAGGTAAATCGTGCTGATTGTAAATTGAGCTGGTTGAAGCTGGTCCTGAGCTAGTTGTTTAGGACCAGCACATAACCTGCTCGGAACCAACTATGGAACAGCTTATAACCAAGACAGGACCAACTAAGGACCAGCTTAAACCACCGAAACCAACTTTTTTACCAGCTCATGATCAGCTCAAACTTGATCAAATCAGCTCAGGACCAACTAAGGACAAGCTTAAACCAGCTCAAACAATCTTAAACCACATGAAGCCATCTTATAACCAGATCAGGATGAATTAAGGACCATTCTAAACCAGCTTAAACCAGCTTAATTGAGTGACACTAGAAACACACACACAGTTTATCTGTTTCATCTGAATATGCATCACAGTAACACTGACTGAAATCATAAATCTTCTTAAAGAATGTAGATATTGATCATACTGATTTTTCTTATCTTTCAGGTCCCTTAGTGTGAATCTACCATGGACCCCATGCTCTGTCAAATGCTAGTCCTTGGAATGGCTGTAATGATAGCCCAAGCGTGCCCCAAGTACTGCGCGTGCCAGAACCTCTCAGAGTCACTGGGGACCCTGTGCCCAGCCAAAGGCCTTCTCTTCGTGCCATCTGATATAGATCGCAGCACCGTGGAACTCCGCTTAGGGGGAAACTACATCCTTCGAATCACACAACAGGACTTTGCCAACATGACAGACTTGGTGGACCTTACACTGTCTCGCAACACAATAAGCTACATCCAGCCCTTTTCCTTCGGGGACCTGGAGACCCTCCGTTCTCTTCATATGGATAACAACCGTTTGGTGGAGTTAGGCCAAGATGACCTTCGAGGGCTGGTCAGCCTGCAGCATCTCATCCTCAATAACAATCAGCTTGGTCGCATCTCGGAGAAGGCGTTTGAAGACCTGGCAGCATCGCTCGAGGATTTGGACTTGTCTTACAACAACCTTCAGGCTCTGCCCTGGCACTCAGTCCGGCAGATGATCAACTTGCACCAGCTGAGTCTGGACCACAATCTGCTGGACTACATCCCCGAGGGCACCTTTGTGGATCTGGAGAGGCTGGCCCGCTTGGACCTGACCTCCAATCGGCTTCAGAAGCTTCCGCCGGATCCCATCTTTGCCCGAGCGCAGGATTCCGAGGCAATGACCACACCTTTTGGCCCTCAGCTCTCACTCAGCATAGGAGGAAACCCGCTTCACTGCAACTGTGAATTGCTCTGGTTCCGGCGCCTAGAGCGAGACGATGACCTGGAGACTTGTGCCTCACCTCCCGGCCTGAAGGGCCGCTACTTCTGGAACGTACGGGAGGACGAGTTTTTGTGTGAACAGCCACTGATTACTCAGCACACCCACCGCATGCTGGTTCTGGAGGGGCAGACTGCCAGTCTACGGTGTGAAGCCATCGGAGATCCCACCCCAACCATACACTGGGTGACCCCGGATGACCGGCTGCTCGGGAACTCCTCCCGCTCTGTGGTGTACCGCAACGGGACGCTGGAGATCTTGATCACCACTTCCAAGGACTACGGGACCTTCACTTGCATTGCAGCCAACTTGGCTGGTGAATCAACTGCTTCGGTGGAGCTGTCAATTATCCAGCTTCCCCACATAAGCAACGGCACAGGCCAGGCGTCGCAACCCAAGTCCCGCCTATCAGACATTACTGGCAGCTCCAGGTCCGGTAAAGCCACTCCCAAAGGCCAGTCAGAGAAAATGGTGTCAGTGTCTGAAGTGACCGCCATGTCTGCCCTGGTCAGTTGGTCCGTTAGCAAGACTGCTCCCAAAGTCAAAATGTACCAACTACAGTACAACTGCTCAGATGATGAAGTGCTCGTCTACAGGTAACAAGCAGAGTGGCTTCTTTTACATTTTCTATGACTGAAATACTGATCCCAGATAAAGATGGGTCACAATTTAGTAAACTATGGGGATCCAAGTGCTTTTGGGTTTGACATTGATATATTTGGTATGTAATTTACTGGGGAATTGTGGTGGGGGATAGAAAAGACTATTAGTTCTGTCAAGTGTTTTGTGGTTTAGGCCGCAAGTGGTACATTGGACAGTTTATATAAATCATACATTTGTAAACTGTAGCTATCAGTAGGGGTTCGTCCTTCATACTTCACTATGTCCATTTGAATAATACAGTATGTAGTATGCATATCTTCTCTTCTCTGTTGTTCTCATTCTCGTTATGTCTGCTTCATTACTCTCTGTCTGAACAATGTAAGTGTATTCTGAGACTCAGTGGGTAGATAGTATGTCAATACTGCTCTTTAATGAGGTAACAGTATATTACAGCAGCTGTTACAGTGCAGTATTAGAAGGATGTAGAAGGACAGAATAAAAAAATCAAATGTCTTCATGTCGGTTAAGCCATTCACCCATTAATATTTGAAGAAACTGCTTGGCTCGGCTCACTGGCAGTAATTTGGAATGGCATCTTTATCAGCGTTGTGCCGGTGCAAGAGATAAATTATTGACTCGTTTCTTCATAATGGTTCAATGAGCTGCTCTGGGAAATGTTTTGAACAGCATAATGAGTAAATAAACTCTCACTGTGGCCAAGATTATGCTGTCATTATCAACCGCAGCGCGACACGATTTCTAGCGCTAGCAATATCACTGCTCAAAATAAAAACACAATGAAATCACAGCCAGCCAGAATGCTGAGACTGGGATCTCTGTCTGCATGCTGCACTCTCAAAAGCCAGCTTCAGACTGCTTGAGGATTTCTGACCTAATAGCATTTGCTGATTGCTTTCGTGTAAAGTGGATAGTGGATAGTCCCTTATTTGGCTGCTGTATATAATTGCATGATGCGTCTAAATCATAATGCATATTATACACTGTACATACACAATATTATAAATCAGTTATTTGGGTGACCATATGTTCCTTTTTTTTTTTTCAGACGCATCCTGGCCAGGATTTCTTTGTTACTTTAATTTTAAAGTACCTCTTGAGGGTTTTGAAAACAAAAGATCGGTCTGCACACACAAACTAAGCCAAAACCTAGATATTTTAGGCAATAAAGAAATCCTGGCCAGGACGAATCCGGGAAAAATGTCATGTATGGTCACCCTAACCAATAAACTACATGTTTGCCACTTGGTCCTGTTGCCTCTGCCTGGAGTGTTTAGCAGAGTCAGGGTGTTTCTTCAACCATGGACACATTTGCTTCCTTAAAACACATAATAGTTTCTTGCTGCTTTTAATGCTAGTATTTTTTTTTCCAATTCACACACACACACACAATTACAGCTCAATTGAAAATGATTTAGATTTACCTTAATATTTATTTGTTTTCTTCTCAAATCCCGTCTCCTATTTTAACATACACTATTGACTAATTTGAAAAAGAAGTACACTAGCTGAGTCTATACTACGCAAGCTATGATGACTTTCACCTTGACATTTTATTAGGATTTTTATTTGTAGTAAACACATTTAATTTTGATCATTAAAACATATGTAACTGATTGCAGAAATGAACCTGAGTAATCTTACCTGATACTGATATTACAATACTCAGTCTTAACAGTTTACATGATCTGGCTCTTTTTTGTGTTTATTTATTTATTTTTATATATCAAAATATATTAAACGTACGTGTGGTAAGAGCATCTATGACATATCGCGTTGGCTAAAACATGCGTTGTGAAAAATAATATCACAGACGCCACATTCTGACTGTGAAAGAAAAACACAGACATGGCAGATTCGGATGGGATTAAAATCAAGTACGTCTGTGAAACAAAACATTCTCTTACGACCCTCTGTAAAACTAGGACCGTCTGAATAGGGCTTTACTTTTAGTCATTATTTAGGTAGCACACATATTCTGAATGCCTTTGGCAGAATTCAGATGAGCCATTTTAATCTAGATTAATGTAGATTAAAAAAGTTAATCTATGCCCACCCTTAATATCAATGCATTTTTCATGTAATAGCTTTATTGAAGAACTCAGTTTGCGTATATGTTTCATTATATGAATGATATATTATTCTGTAAATTTTCAATAGGTTGGTATATTAATCATTCTTATACCGTATAAGGAAATATATTTTCTTTACATAAGGGTTGTTTGGATCTGGAACAAGAGCAAGACAAAAAAAGACATTTGAAACAAAGCAACTGATGAAAGAACAATAAAAAAACCTATTCTAATGTGGTCTTCAAATAACGAAAAGAAAAATGTTGTCATGTGTTAGTTTTAATTATTAAATCAAGAAGTGAGGATGAGAAGATGAGGGGCTTTATTTAGCGCTGATTGCTTACAGGGGAAATCTGAGAAGCGCATCTGCATTTATTCTGCTGCTTTTTATTTGTGTTTCTCTTATAATTAAACACAATTAACCTGTGCATGCTGACAGCCTAAAACTGATAAATATGAGACCACATCAATAACCAACCCAATCCGGCTCCAACAAAGACTTACAAAAGCAGCTCCTAAAGTCGAGGCTGTTCACACGGCCTTCAGCTGAAACCTAAAACAAACCTTGACAGAAATGAAAGACTTAAAGGAAGAATCATCCTGAGGCCAGCATTTTTATCCATGATGGAGGATCCTGGTTTAAATAACAGGAGACGTATACTGTACATACTGACCGCTGCAGGCCTCCCTCACACAAACACTACTAAATAAACACTTTCTGCATTCTTACTGTGTTTTTACCCTCTTGCACTAAGACTTAAGATGGTTTCAATATTAATATACATCTGTGATATAGGATAGGCCATCTGCTCGTGACAGCAGCACAGATGGGTGGAAGAAATAAAGCCAATTACTGTTGGCTGTCAGCTCAGCAGGGAAGAACTCAAGTGAAGTTCACATAAAAATAAGAGTCGTCCAGTTGTGTTTAGTGGACTGGTGAGCAGCACTTTTAAACGTTTGACTACTAGTATAAAATGTGGTCTAGTTCATAGCTTATTGTATGAAATAGTTGATACCAGTATAATAAGCAATCAAACAGTTGTGAACAGAGAATGCTCAGGAAATGATATTAGCCAGCATCAGACTGGAACACATCTCATTCAGATACCGCTGTCTTCGCAGTAAGCATCAGACAACAGCAGTTTATGAGGAAAGAGCAAAAATAGTGCATTTTGGCTATTGACGTCACACACCTCCCAAGTGTAAACTAATGCTTGAAATCTAATCTGGCACATTTTAAAATCTGATTTAAATTGGATTCTCAGCCCATGCCATTTAAAAAAAAAATTTCCTCCACATGTCTGTGATATCAGGTCAGTAGTAGTTTTTTGTCATTTCAGATGACGTGGAAGTACAAATCTTCTGCTATCTGAACTTCATCCTCTCGTTCCCTGCATAAAAACAAAAACATCTGTTAAATGAATAACACTTTTGAAATATTGTCATTTGGACTTCTAAGAACAGGGTTACTATTTAAATCTATTAGCTAGAATTTTTTTACAATTTTATTGTAATTCATAAACAAGCTTTTAATTGGGTTGATGTAATCCTTTAGTACTTGTGGCAATATCTTGCCATCAAACATGCTCGAGTCACATGCAAACTTAACTTTACATTTAAATTCTATTTCTTTTTATCTTATTTTAATTAAATCAACAACAACAAATTAAAAAAAAAAAATCATGCCACAATGCAGAATTATTAAGTACCCCCTACAGCTCTCTTTTTAGGTTATTACGATGTAAAATATACTGTAAGTGAAACTGTAAGTGTTAAAGGGGTCATGACATGTATTTTTTAATTTTTAATTTTAATATGTACCTTGAGGTTTACTAATTAGTTTTTTGCACAGAAACAAATAAATTATTTTCATGCCTCATTCTGACCTTTTATCTAAAAAGACCTGTTTTTAAGCCACTGTTATGATTGGTTAATATTACTGAAACAGTATCTGAGTTTAACACCCATGCTTTAATCCAAATCTGAAAATACTCCTTTCCTCTAAAATAACCTTTAGAGTCTTTACCAACGGTCAGTGTTCATTTCCAGTAGAAAAACAAGCCAAACCCTCTTTTTTCTCTTTCAATATTCTGTTTCTCTCAAAAGTACGTCACAATACAGAAGTAAACTTATTCGCAAACATACAGACTTTAAACACACAGAGACCTTTGATTAGCCTGATCAGGTGTGTTTAATTAGGGTTGCTAAACTGCGAAGGACTATGGTCCCCCAGAAACTGAGTTTGACACCCCTGCTTTATCATGGCAATGGTTTTGCATGCCTTTTTAAGCAAGTACACTTAATGTGATTTTACAGTGAGGTGAATAATGATAATGATAATCACAGTATCGACATTAATTGAGTGGATGTTGGTTTGTGGTTGTGTGTTTTCAGGATGATTCCTCCCTCCAGTAAGGCCTTCCATGTCACCAACCTGGTATCAGGGACTCTGTATGACCTGTGTGTGCTGGCGGCCTGGGACGACTCAGCCACGACCCTCACTGCCACTAACGTGGTGGGCTGTGTGCAGTTCTACACCCGGGACGAGTACACACAGTGCCAGTCTCTACACAGCCAGCTGCTGGGCGGCACCATGATCCTGGTAGTGGGCGGCGTGATCGTGGCCACGCTGCTGGTGTTCATCGTCATCCTGATGGTGCGCTACAAGACAGGGGATGGCCAGACCCCCGCCAGCAAGATGAGCGGGGCTAGTGAGACATTCTCTCAGACAAATGGAGGGAGGTCAGGGCAGAACGGACTGCCTCTGCTGATGCCCAAGCCCAAGGTCAGCACGCAGGATGAAGTGGTCGAATTCAAGTGTGGTTCCCTCCAGAGCAGCGTGTCCTCTTCTTCCTCCTCTTCCTCCTCGGGTTCCCACAATCTCCCGTCCTACAGCCCCAACAGTACCCTTGCCAGCATCTGGAGGTCCGCGCCTCCCAAGCCCCGCACCAATTTAGACCAGCTTCTAGGGGCCTTCACGTCGCTTGAGCTCCGGGGCCAGGCCAAGGAGCCGCAACCGCCCGGGGGCCCGGCGAGCACAGCTGCCGCTTCAGCCCCGGCAGGCCCCACAGATAAGGAACCTCTGTTGGGCCGGACACTGGACTCTAGGCTCAGCAAGCTACTCATGCTGCCTCTGGACTCCAAACCCAAGAGGAGCCACTCATTCGACATGGGTGACTTCACGGTGTCCACGGCGCAGCAGCTGTGCTCGTACCCACGCCGCATCAGCAGCATCTGGGCCAAACGCAGCCTATCAGTGAACGGCACGCTGCTGCAGTGCGACGAGGATGGGGACAGCGCTGGGAGCAAAGGCACCACCGAGAGCTCTGAGTGGGTGATGGAGAGTACTGTTTAGGGATGATATAAACCCCATCATGCATGACTCTAAATATGTTTCTTACTATTGCTATTCGCCTTGCCATATCCAGAACAGACGCAGCATTCAGGGGGTGAATTCACAAAATGGTTGCACCACTCTAGATGCAGTATTTCAGCACGAAAACCTGTCAAATCTTTCTGTTAGCCTTCGGTTTTTCACACAGGTTTGCAGCAACAAGAGACACTCAGATTGACAAGTGCTTGTGAGTGAGATATCACAGATTTGGTTTAAAAGTGTTTTAAAATATTCATTATCAGCCAGTTTCTTTCTAGTGTCTGTTTGGAAAGCCGAGCAGACATTGGACATGGATGAAGCGTTCTAGAGCGTGTCGATGCAAAGCACAAGTATACTTGGGGCTTTGAGGTCCTGACACACCAACACCAGGCCATTGTTGAGAGTCAGTCAACGTAGTTTTTGTTGTGTGATGAACTGCTGTCCATCTGAGAGTCAGAATTCTGATGTTGAATTCTGGCTGTTCAGCTTGTTCAAAAAACACAGAAAGTGATCAAAGCAACCCAAGAAATCAAGAAAAGAAATGTGTCTCATCATACTTGTGGAATGAAGAAACTTGTTTCAAAATTGCCAGCTAGCACAGCTTTGTATGGTTTGTATATGGTCTTTACTAGTCTCTGATCCTTTTTTCAATTATGCATATATTCCATGGATTGCTGCTGTTTAGTTCCTCTCAGGCAGATACACACTGTACCTGCTAGTTGCCCACTGGTTCTTTGACGATGGTTTGGTGTGTCACGGACTTTACATGATCTGCACATATCCTACCTGAGGAGACGAGGCGTCGGTGGTCGTGATTCACTCCTGGTGAATCCCCCCCAGTCTGCTGTGCTGACTCATTGATGTGAGACGTGTGTGTGTGTGTGTGTGTGTGTGTGTGTATGTGTCATTTTTATGTCTTATTTGTGTCTGAATTGGACAGGCTGTAATAAATGGGGGATAAACTCTTGTGCTTCTGCCATTTTTCAAAGCTGGTACGGGAACTGAAGCAGAGGAAATTGCAGCAAAATGGCCGTGCCAGCAGTTTCTCTGAAGAGCTGCATAAAGACTCTGTGAATATCTTCATTTGCAACACTGTTTATATGTGCAATGAATTAAAAAATGTATATATTTTATATCTTGTTGGTCAAATGCGCCTCTTTCTTGATGAAAGAGAATTCCTGAACCCTCTCAGCATTTATCTCACTCCCTTCAACTTCTTGTTTACTCACTTTTAGAAATCATGTGTACGATTTCAATGAATCCTCAGATATTCGAATCTGGCTGTTTACGTGTGATGTTTTTCTATATTCCTGTATTTACTAAGGTGATGGAAAGACATGAGACATTAATAATGAAAAACGGCTGTGTGAAGATATCTTAAAACGTGTCTGTTGTGTTATTATTAAGTCTCTTAATAACATAAACCAACGTTATAATGTGTGATTTAAAACACAAGGCTAGTCCTGTGGTTCTCACTCAGGGGCCTCCACTAACTTTCAATGGGTCATGGGATCATGTAAAATGTATCAAAATGAATACGTATTTGTAATATTTTCTAAATTAAAATTCTGTGACACTACATTATACAGCTCAATTGATTCCTGGAGGATTCAGCCAGCGATCACTGCATTTCCGTGGAGTTCAGGAGAACACACAGATAACAGTGTTTGGGCTCATTCACAATTTTTGATATTTCTTTTTCTCCACCACAGTTTCTTGCTCCAGCTTCGTGGCTCATTGTTAGATTGTTAAAATGTAGAGTGTCATTTAGAAAAGTACAATAAAGTAATGCAGGAACAGTCCTTGTGATACAACAACACTTACAGGATATGAACCTACAGTTAAATAAACAAAACACAACTGAGATAGCAGCTCCTGATGGAGGACTCCGTGTCTGAACTGTGTCTCGCTGAGCCGTGTTTAGTAATCCTGGAAACAAGTTTCACTGACAAGTTTCAATGCTTCAATACTTCAAAACATGTTTTCCTCAGTGCCAAAGTAGCTGTGTGGGTTGAGCCAACACAGCCTCACGACCAATTCGTACGAGGTGCCAAATTTGTGCCAATTCGTTAGCCTGGGCCCGCCCATACTTCCTATGATGCTACATTTTATTTCACAAGCAAAGTTAGTCTGGCTAAGCTGCCGTTTTAGAGCATTTCCATTCCCATAAAAATGGGAACCAATGAGAAAATGCGTGTAACGCAATGACGCAGCAGTTCTGCGAACGGAGACCATACTGGTTTTCAAACATGGCATGTACCGAGCAGCAACAATCGTTGGACTCTGCTGTTTTGAGAAATTTTCATGACAGGTTTTCTTTGAAAACGGAGCAGAAGTAATTAAAGTAAGTAAAGACATTTTCCT
>JAUCMT010000048.1:891808-902311 GCA_032357475.1 Enteromius thamalakanensis | reverse complement strand
TTCCGAAAGTCGCTCTTCATTTGCATAAAGTTGAGAGATTCTGAACTTTGTCGCGTCGCTGGACACACCCACATCCGATCGCCAACGGTCTCTGACGGCCGCTGACGCTCTTGTCGCCGGATATCGCCAGCTCTCCATTTAAATGAATGGGATCGCGTCGCTTTGTCACTGCTTGTCGCTGCTAGTGTGAACGGGGCTTGAGGGAGTGAGAGAGACATGTGAACTGTGTGTGTGGCTGTTCAGCGCGTGCTAGATAGATAGCATCCTGATTGGTTTACTAAGCAAAATTAGCCAATCAGCTTTTATTTATCGGGCTTTTATTTATTTTCTCTGGGAGCAAAGTTATCAGTTCAGTGCAGCAACCTACGAGACGTAGTGGCAGAAAGAGAGAGAAAGAGAGAGACATGACTGTAAACAGCATAACAAACATTGCAATAGTTTTGAAAAAAAAAAATCTTTCTTTTCATTACACCAGAGAAAAACATTGAAAATAACCATGATGCAGTCTCCATGCTACAATAATGATAGAAGCACAGTCTTCCTAATCATTAGTTCTGACACATCGTTATAAATACAAATTGAATGTATTAGTTGTGTTTCCCTCAGGTAAAGTGCTGTGTTGTTTTTTGATCATAAACATATAAACTAATTATTAATTAGTATGATTGTAAGTATCAAAAAATATGTATTATTATTATTATAGTTGTAAAATAATACTCATATAAATGCTTGACAATACTAGAGAAATCTTGCAAACAAATTTATTTATGTATTTATTTAAGAATTTTAAATATCACCAGCATAATCTGTGTGATAAAAAGGACATTTCATTGACAGTGTGCTTTTTATGAATGTAACACCTGAGTAAATTACTAAGTAAAACCTTTATTATTACTATTACAATGTATTGTTACTGTTATTACTAATTATTACTATTTACGTTTATTGTTGTTGTTATTATCGTTATTGTAAAATAATACTGTAAATTCTGTAAATTTCCGCGCATGCGCAGCGCGCTCTCACTGCAGACAGCACGTCGCCTTCAGATGATCGCTCCACGCGGAACGACGCTCGCGATGGAGGCCGAGCGCGAGCGGCAGGAGCTGGTGTCGTTCCTGTTCTACCAGGCGGTGCGGGACCTGAAGCCCGTCTGGATGCTGGAGGAGATGCGCACCATGGAGCGCTGCCGCTGGGAGGAGGACGCTCCGCCCCGCGTTTACAGCCCGTCCGACGCGCTGCTCTACGCGATCGTGCACGACCACCGCGAGTACGCGCGGCACCTGCTCAGCTGCTTCGCGGACGAAGCGCTGGCCACGCCAGGGGCGCGCTTCTGCTGCCGCACGTCCTCCGCGCCTCACCTCGCCATGGCCGTGCGCTACGACCGACGCGATATCTTGGCGCTTATCCTTCAGGCGACGCGCCGCAAGCCGCGCCCGCGCATGGACACGCCGCTGCGTCTGGCCTGTGAGCTGCTGCGCGCCGACGCCCTGTTGCTGCTACTTGGGAGCGGCGCGTCGCCGCGGGCCGCGGACCACAGTGGCATAACACCCCTTGACCTCGTGCTGCGGCAGCTGCGGGACTCCGGCGCGAGCGTCGCGGCGCAGAGCTGCCTGGAAAAGCTGCTGCTGTTCCTGCCGCAGCCGCGGTTCGCGATGAAAAGATCGCTGCTGGAGGAGCCGCGACGCTGGGCCGCGCTGCTGGGCGAGGACACGTTCCGCTACCTGACGGGACGCGCGCCCGCGCCGCTCCTGCTCTGCGCGATGCGAGCGATCCTTGCGCAGCTGCCCCCGGAGCGCTTCCCCGGCAGCCTGGACACGCTGCCCATCCCCGCCGCGCTCAAACCCCGCTAGAGCAGAGAGCGTCCCGCTGCGGAGGACAATATTCAGCGCGAACACTGCTAGTGAGCTCCCGTTAACCAAATGGCTTTAAAGACATTCTGATAAACGGAAAATCTAAGAAAGCAAAGACTTCGCAGTTGTGTGAGGGGGCAGTATGGTTTAAGTGAAAGAGGATAGAAAATACTGTGTGTACAGTAAAACAAACCAATGACACGATCATAGAGTTTGTAATGGCTCTACTGGTTATAATGGCACTTGCACTGGTTTTAATGAAACTGTAACAGACCTTCTAAATGCCTTCTATTGGTGGCTTGTTATCAACACTACATTCTAATGGAACATATCCCAAAACGTTGCAGCCACAGGAAATGTTTATACCTGAGATACGCAAACTGTGCTGTAAGAGTTGAGATGTGTGTCTGAGAGCTGATCCTGATCCAGACTGTCTGTGATGGTCCTGTCAGGTCTGGTCTGGCTCTTCAGCTGTGTGATACTCTTACTCCCATCCTCAGGTGTGTGGAGCAATGGCAGATTTGTTTTTGATTAAAAAAAAAAGTGACACACATGAGTTGTTTTTTTTAAACCTTGGAACAATAAAAACAACAGTGATATCTGAGAAAGCTGCTGTCGTGATTAACACATATCCAGCTGAAATCAATAATTGATGATAAATAACTACTTGTATATTTATTTTAATGTAATAATAATTAATAATTAGTTTGAACATATGTATATATATATATCCTAATCAGGTCAGATGGATGAAAACAAGGCTGTGAGGGACAGTCTTCACACTGTATAAAGACCAACTTTCAAACCTGACTTATTGGGTTCTTGAAACTGATATTTTCCTCCAGTGAGTTATTTGATCAGCTGGATGGAAGGCCCCAGGTCCAGTGCTTTCTCGTGTCCTTGTTACACGTTACATGTACTTACTGATATTTCGTTATGAGTAATAAACTCTGCGTTATTATATGCAAGTAACTCAGCCAGACCCTAACCCTGAACATACATGTAGTTAATTAATATTACTCAGTACTTAAATGTAAAATTACACTGTAACAAGAATATAATCTTATGTTATGACATATATGCATACACTGATTATTAATTAAGATACCAGAGTATCAGTATGATTACAGAAACTACATGTCTGTTGATTGAGTCATTATGGATCCATCACTCTGTGCCAGTTTTGCATAAATGTGTTGTATTTGGGATGAATTAATGATTAGCTCCAGAGTATTTGGAAGTGATGCTGTCGGACATTGGATCTGTGTGAAGCGCTGGGGAGTAAGGAGGTCAGAGATACAGTATTACAGTATTAGTGTCCTCTCACAGCCACACTGTACTGTGTACATACGAAGGAGTTTCTTCAGATATTTTACCCTTATTCTGAATTGCACATTGCAATGTGTTGCGTTACAGAGATAAAGAAATATCCATTTATTTTTCTTATGCTTTTATTTACTAATATTACTACATAGTAACTAAGGCCTGGCTTCACAAACGTGGCTTAGCTTAAGCCAGGACTAGGTCTTAGTTAAATTAAGATATTATATACTAAATGTTTTAGAAGAAAACATTACAGGTGTGCTTCTTGACAGAGAACAATGCACTAACACTAAAAATACGTCAGAGCAAAATATTTTCAGTTAAGACAGCTCAAACACGCATTTTAGTCTGAGACTGCCTTAAGCTTTGTCTGCGAAACCAGAAGAATAACATATCATTCCACATACTATACTAATACAGTAAGTATACTACTACTGTTATGTTGCACTTAACGTCTCATCAGGACATATTTGACGCACATGTACGTAATGTTTGAATGGTTGAGTACTTTGCACAAAAAAAAGTATTAAGTTGCAACACTTAAGTTGATCAACTGATGTCACATGGACTTTTTTTTTTTACCTGTGTTTTGTTTCATTCGAAAAAACTAAAATATTTTTTATTTACATCTTTATATATATATATATATTTATATATATATATAATTGTTTACTGTGCCGTTCTTAACAAAAACATGAGTTGTTCAAGTTTTTAATGCAAAGGTTGCAAATGAACAACAAAAAAGAAAGAGAAAAATGCAAATATGGCCACATTGTTTTACAAATGATCTGGGTGAAAGTTGTTATGAGTATGAGTTACCTAAACGTGATTTCAGACAGAGAAGAAGCACAACAGAGCTGAATACTGATCTGGTGAAAAGCAGTGCTCACTGTGTTCAGTGGTCTATAATAATCCCATCACAACACCAGGAGTATGACATCACTATGCAACTATGAAGCTTTTATTGTGAAAGTGGTTCAAATGGTACATAACGTTTCCTTTCCCTGAGGGATAACTGAGACGTTATTATAGTTAATTCATGGTAAACACCAATTAACCATAGTTTTGCTACACTAACCACGGTTTAACCACTGTAAAATCAGAAAAATCAGTCCACCAGAATACTGTGGTTACTCCACGTTCACTACTATTGTTTAACTGTGTTAGGGAAATGAAGTGTTATTAAAATTAGTAGTAGCTGAGTCAGATGAATACAGCAGCAAATGCATGTTTTCAGAAGAGACTAAAACACATTCTAATCTCCACCAGAGGGCTCCTTCACACTCCAGATCCATCTGCTTAAACACAGCAAGGCCTAAAGGACAATCTCTGTGTCTCTCTCGTTTCTATTCATTAGGGCCCAGCACTGTGGTTTTATTTTTCTCCCGACTATCCAAGGCCTTTCGGGAGGCCTTAACATGCTAAAAAATTTGTTTTGTGTAACGGCAGCTGCTTAAAATCATGTTATCAAATAGAGAGCAAACGCTTGGAGCTAATTCCTGGTTTGATTCAAGACGATGATAAAACTGTTAAATATCACATACATAGTAAGCCTGCTCGGGTTTGTTTTTATTTCACAGCTGTTGTTAAGTGAGGAATCGTGTGCATCCAGCTTTACTACATTCTCTTGTCGTTCTGCTTTTAAAGAACCTGAAGAAAATAAAATCCCATTCTTGGACCCAGTCCAAAGACTGCTGTTTTTATTACTCTGCTATAAGTTCACCAGCACCAATCAGGAGCTAAACACAATCTGTGTCCATCAAGCACGGTCAAATATACCTGTAGAAGTCAAACACCGTGTCAAGGGTCGATGGCACTGATGAGGACATGACTGGCACACTGTGACAGAAACTCAGTTCTGACATAAACCTGTCATACAGAACAGACCAACTCTACCAGATATTATGATGTCTGTGATGAATGCGCACAATGAAATATGATCATCACCTGTCTGTCTTAATCAAATGTCTTGGTTTCTGTTGGAAAGAGTTTCAGGTAAAGGAAAGTGAACATTGCTGGGAACCTTTTTTTATTCTGTGTAGTGCAATCAGCTAAAATGGGCCAAGTTTTGGTAAATGACTTATAATACCATTAAATAGGCTATGCATGAGATCTAATGATATTTTTATAAATTACCATGGGTAATAACCTATTACCATCTTTCATATCTCCAAAAAGTCTTTAGTTTTATCATATTTATACAAGAAAGATACAGCTTTACGATTCTGTCCAAAAAAAGCAGAGCTCCAGGAGTTCCTTAGGAAGTGTATGCAGGCACTTGCTTCTGGGAGAAATGCTCATATAAGGAGTTCCATCCTCGGCATAAAGATCGAGGGGAAAAAAAGAAAAAAAAAGGTTTTTGGAAGAAAAAAGATGCACAACCAAGAGAACTATAGCGATTGAGGATTGTCAAGCTAAATCAATTCAAGAATTTTGGGTGAACTTTATAAGGAATGGACTAAGCTGGGGTGAAGGCATCAAGAGCCACCATACCCAAATTTGCCTGCCGCTCGTCAGCGAGAGCCAATCAATCACGGTGGAAAGACTATAAAAGAGGCCTCAGAACGCCAGTAAGCTGAGCTTGTTCTCCAATGCAGAGACAATTCTAACGTCTCTCTTGTTCCGATCCAGAAGATACGTCGTGACCAACTGACAACCCACACAGAGCACTGGAGCACCTGAGCACCGGACATCACGACCTGAAGAGAGAGGGACACCCACCGGCACTCACCTGACGGCGGTGAAGTCAGGTGAGTGCCTGTGGGTGTCCCTCTCTCTTCAGGTCGTGGTGTGACAGGTGTGACAATGACATCTCATTCGAAAAACGGTCTTCTATTGACAGTATAGTGTCACACTATACTGTCAATAGAAGACCGTTTTTCGAATGAGATGTTAAACTGAGGTTCTGACTCTCTGTGGTAATTAAAAATCCCAAGACACTCATCGTAAAAGAGTAGGGGTGTAACCCCGGTGTCCTGGCCGAATTCCCACTGGCCCTTCTCTGTCCTGGCCTCCCAATTAACCCCATCTCTCTCTCCTTTCCATCTGTAGCTGGTGTGTGGTGAGCACACTGGCGCCGTTGTCCTGTGGCTGTTGTCGCATCATCCAGGAGGATGCTGCACACTGGTGGTGGTTTGAGGAGAGACCCCCCCACACACAATTGTAAAGCGCTTTGGGTGTGTGGCAATACACAGTAAAGAGCTATATAAATGTCATTCATTATACATATTTAGGCATATATCATTTTACAGTCTCGTTCAAACTCATCAACCCAACCCAATCATGATCGATTGCGTCACGCTACAAGACAGGAGTATGTTTTCTGAATGAGATGACAGTTGATGACAACGCATGAACAGAGGGGATTTTTAGTGATGAAAACCTTGTGTTTTACTCTCTTCTTCACATAAAGACTTCATATGGTTTCAGAAGACTTGGAATGTGACATGACTTGTTTGTAATGTATTAACTGCTTGTTTATGATTAGTTTGTGAAATAAATAGCTGTGACTGCATTTGCCTGTGTGTGTGTTTATATTGTTCAGAGGTGGGTAGGTTTAGGCTAGGGGTGGGGTTTGGTGCTCCAATAAAAGTAAAAAATTATATAATAAATTTATATATCCACTCAAACCATTACATTTCCCTTTATACCCTTCACATCGAAAAGCAACCTTGAGCTATAAAAAGTGACACAAAAGGGTCTTGACCAAGCGAGCGTCAAAATGTGACGAGTTGGAGTGAGACTGTGATGGAACAAAAGTGTGTGTGTGTACATATGCAGCCCATTTTAGCTTAACCAGCCATTTTCTTTTTCACAAAAATCTAAGTTAATTTTATAAATTAAACCTTTTTATTTGAAAGAGCATGTCAAAACATTGTTCATAAACCTTTGCTTTGATGCTAAGCTTACTTATAATTACTTTCATAAATTTAAAGAGATATGATGCTACTGTCACAGAAAGCGCCTCTGTGGCCCTCTCCAAACGGCAGCGGCGGGAACCTTCGCCCGCATTTTAGTTTCCACCCAGACTCTTTAGATCCACGCGCCTCGGCGAGTTCCGCCTCAGGTGTTTTCAATTCATTCATTTCTTACCTTTATAAAGCACAGACTTTGTTAAGATCTTCGCAAAGTCTTATCTGCCCCATGGTGATAATTCAGAGCGTTTTCATCCGTGTTTGCCTTCCCGTGTATGACTCTGGACTATTTATCTCGTATGTGATTCTTGCCACCTGCCTTTTTGATTACTGCCTGTTTTGTCATTATTCTGCTGGATTGTCTCTGATACACCTGATTGCTGTGAACTGGATCCGCACGAGAGACTGTAACTTCTGAGAGTCTGTTACAGAAGACTTCGCCTTACCAGGATCCAGCGGCTTTACAGGACGTTGTCACGGAAGTGTCACGCCAGGCTTCTGTGCTTGCAGCACACCACCAGCTCAACAAACTGACAACCATGAACTTGTACGTTCGGTGCAGGCTCTTACTGTTGCTGTTAACCAGTCAAGCTAACGTTCAAGCATTCAAGCTAATTCACCTGTGGTGGACGCCATGACACCTCCTACCACTGTTCCGGCATCCCCGTTAAGCTCCGCCTCCAGACTTGCACTTCAGGAGAAATTGTGAAAATGATGGATCCCTGGGCAAATATAAGGGCTTTCTCATGCAATGTGCCATCTACATTAATTCTTAACCACAAAACTTCTCCACTAATGACAGCAAGTTTTTTTAGTATGTTCTTTGTTGACGGGAAAAGCACTCAACTGGGCTACGGCACTCTAGGATGGGCCAGATGATGACATTCCCCTCTTATCAGCACTTTCTTAAGAAATTCAAAGAAGTGTTTGACCATGCAGAGGATGGTAAAGAGGCTGAGGAGGAGCTACTGAGTTTGCGTCAGGGAAATTCCACCGCTGCTGACTACTCCCTTGTTACTCCCTAACTATGTTTCGCACCCTGGCTGCTCAGGCTGGTTGGGAGGGAAAGCCATTAAAGGCCATGGTCGAGGGCTGAGGATGGACTTTCAAGCTGAATTAACTTGCTGGGATAAGAATAAATCACTGGAGGAGTACATGGAAATGACAATTAAGATGGATCATCTCCTCCGCTCCTGTAGAGGTCCAAGAATGGAAAAGCGGATGCCCTTTCCCGCCAGTACAATCTTACCTCATCAGACTCTCAACCAGCTTTGATTATCTCACCTACCTTGATTGTGTCACCCGTACAGTGGGACATCATGGCAGAAATCTCCGACGCCCAGGGAGAGGATCTAGTTTCCCCCTAGTGCCCTCCAGACCGGACCTATGTCCAAGTCCACGAAAACCCTAGCGTAGGCCCTCCTGGCATTCAGGCCATCAAGGAACTAGTAGCCAACAGATTTTGGTGGTCCAGCATGAACCAGGAAATAGCCACCTTTGTCAAGAACTGTGTAACATGCAACGAAACTTAATCTCAGCATCAACGCCCCGCTGGCCTATCCTGCCTATCCCCGAAAGACCCTGGTCCCACCTGGCAGTCGACTTTATAAACGACCTACCTCTATCCAACCATAACACCACCATTCTAACCATAATCGACCGATTCTCCAAGGCATGCCGTCTCATCCCCCTTCCCAAGTTTCCCACAGCCTGGGAGACAGCCCAAGCACTTTTAAACCAGGTTTTCCGATTCTACGGACTGCCTGAGGACATTGTTTCAGACCGGGTCCTCAGTTTACCTCCAGGGTGTGGAAAGCCTTTGTGATCAACTTAACATAAACATCAGTTATATATCATCCTCAGTCGAATGGACAGGTAGAGAAGCTGAACCAAGAACTCACTTGCTTTCTCTGGAACCAGAACGATTGGAGGGACTACCTTTTGTGGGCAGAGTATGCCCAGAACTCTCTCAAGAAACCAACCACCGTCCAATGCGTGTTAAGATTTCAGCTTCTACTGTTCCCATAGTCTGGAGAACCCACTAATTTCCTCACAGTTGATTCATGGTTACAAAGAAGTGAGGCCAAATGGGACGCTGCTCACACCAATCTGCAGAGAGCTATCCGCCGAGTAACGTCCCAAGCCAATCACCTTCGAAGGGACGCACCCCAATATCAGGTAGGCCAGTGCGTCTGGCTATCATCCAAGGACCTCCGGTTTCGCCAGCCCTGCAAAAAACTTAACCCGAGGTATGTGGGTCCTTTCAAAATCCTAAAAAAAATCACCCCTGTTGTTTTCCCTTTAGATTTACCAGCTCATTATCGTATCTCATCACATTTCATGTCTCCCTGTTAAAGCCTGCTGCTGATCCGTGAAGACACAGGGACCAGGACAAGACTACCCCCACAGAGACCCCTCCCCTGATACCAGAATGAAACGACATATACCGGGTTCATCAGATCCTGGATTCTCGGCGCCAAGGTGGTGTTCTGCAGTACCTTATAGACTGGGAGGGGAACGGCCCCGAGGAAAGAACATGAGTAAACTCCAAGGATGTTTTAGACCCCCAATTAACTTCCACGTTCCATCAGGACCATTCATTGATTCTTGCCGCCTCCCTTTTTGATTACTGCCTGTTTTGTCACTATTCTGCTGGGTTGTCTCTGATACACCTGATTGCTGTGAAATGTACTCATTGCCGGTTAATACCGGAGAATAAAGCCTTGCAAATTGATCCGCACACTTCTGAGAGTCTGTTACAGCTACAACCTTGTTTAGCCCATTTTAGCTGACTTCACCCTACTTAATCTTTTGTTTCAGATTATGAGAATGATGAGCAGATGTTTAATAGTGTTTGTACATTTTAACTCAGTTCAGTTTTAGGCTCTCTGTTTAGGCTTCTTAGTAACATGAATGTATGATATACTGTAGCTCATTTACGTAACAAATAGACTAACTTAAAAAGAAAACCTTCTAAATGCCAGCCCTGGTTAACTGTTTTTTGTCTGCAGTAGCAGTTATTTGAAAGCAACGCCTCACTATTCAACAAATAATAACTGGCACAAAATGTCAGTGGCAATAAGTAGGATATTAAAAAGACCTTTTTTACAAGACTGTGACGATGCTTCAGAATCGTAAATCCTCAGAAGTCTTTAAATAATGTTAACAATCAGATAATCTGTCAATTAGGCACAGGTGTAACTCATTTAACTAATCACCTTGTCACCCCCTACTCAGGCTACTTCCCTGCTATATAGTACGCGAAAAACAGCATGCGAGGCGAGTAGTATGTCCGAATTCATAGAATTCGAAATTTAGTAGGCGAGAAGTACCCGGATTACCTACTACTTCCGGCCGAATTCTGTAGTAAGCATACCATGGACACTTTCCTATCCCATAAGGCTCCGGGAGAGGAG
>JAUCMT010000048.1:870277-885488 GCA_032357475.1 Enteromius thamalakanensis | reverse complement strand
CTAATTTTGGGACCACCAGACCCGGCGATCGGCTGAATGGATTCAAAAACGGTAAAACACATCTGTATTACTCTAGGAAAGTTGGAAAATGAGCCTATTTCCAAAAAAAGTGGAGTGTTCCTTTAAGAACCACACATATAATGTAAGGCGTTTACTGTACCCTAACCAATTTCCACTGAACCTAAGTGCAGTTCATTTAAATCTAAAACATGAACAAATACAAGATGGACAGACTTGACTTGGCATGACCGTGAAACAAAATTTACCTAACAGCAGTTTACACAGACAAAAGACAATGGAAACATGAGAGCTATACACACAGAGACTGAGTATAAGGAAAACCCAAACATGAAGCAGTACTGTGTATCATTGCACACTTTACCAAAACAAATTTATAGGTGAACTAAATATTAGAGTATGAATAATTATATTAAAACAGACAGTGTGGAGTAGTACAAGACACATAAAACTAGTTCTGCACTTTACCTGACTGACTCTTTTAGAGTCACTAAATAGGGATATCAGACAACTTCACAACGCCTACCAATAAATGAAAAACTGTTAAAAACAATAAAGCTCACCAGGGTAGATATCATTATATATTATGCATCTACAAATCTGATGACTGTACACATTTTTTCTTTCAGATCTACCTGAATGCTTGAAATGTCCCGCTGAACAGTGGTCTAATAAGCGAGACAGTAATTGCAGGAAATTCGTGGAGAAGTATCTGGACTGGAAGGACAGTTATCCCATAGCTCTGTTAGCGGCTACAGCAATAGGCTTGGTTCTAGTGTTGACTTCACTCATCATTTTCTATGTGCACAGAAACACAACAGTAATCAAAACAGCTGACAGAACAATGTCTTGTTTCATGTTGTTGGGGTTGGCGGTCAGCTTTGTCAGCGTCATCATGTTCATTGGCAAGCCAAACGAGCATCTGTGTCGGGCACAGCAGGCCGTGTATGGTCTCGGTTTCACTCTGTGCGTTTCATGCATTCTGGTTAAAGCCTACCGCACTTTCCTGGCTTTCATGGCTTTTGATCCGGACAGGCAGCACAGGTTAAGACAACTATATAAGCCTCTTATCAATTTGGTCCTGCTTACCGGTGCTCAAGGTACCATCCTTTTGTTCTGGCTGATTTTCAAAACTCCTCAACCAGATTTAAAGTGGCCTGGGACTGGCTTTGAAAAATATGTTGTCTGTGACGAGGGCTCAATTGTAGGTTTTGGGGTGATGCATGGTTACATAGCTCTATTGGCTTTCATTTGTTTCTTTCTTGCCTTCAAGGGTAGAAAAGTCCCCCATGATTTCAACGAGACTGGTGTCATCATTTTCAGCATGTTGATTCATCTGTTTGTCTGGCTTTGCTTTATTCCTATTTATATTGACAGAAACAAGACAGATCAGCGGCACATTGTTCAAGCTTCAGCCATCCTGGCCTCCACTTATGGCATACTGTTTTGTCATTTTGTCCCAAAGTGCTACATAGTCCTGTGGGAGCTATCAGAGAACTCAAGGGCCTTAATCATAGCCAGGTTGGCTAAACGTGTTCATGATGACACAGCAAATGCAAATATTACTGTATTAAATGAGGCGGCTCGAGTCACTCCACACCAAGGCGTAGGATCATCAGTAATAGAGATCAGCACAGTTCCCAGTTCTATAAATACTGTGGACTTATTAAATACAAATAAAGGCAGTATAGACCTAAAAGTTTCCCACCATCCCAAGTTGAGACAAAGGCACACTACTCAATAAAAATAAAAAATAAATAAAAATAAATAATTCATTCTTGCAGCAACTGAATTTCCCATTAACAAATACTTAAACAGGATTTTCCATCTGTAAATGTACCAATACTGTACTCTTTGTTTAAAGTTGCTAAAAGAGTGTTTTAAATGTTTTGCTGTATTTTTGTACATTTATACACATTTACTTAAACAGCGACTTTGCATTTATGAATTAGTTAAATGTTATGGTGCATAAGTTGGTTCAGATGGTATTGCAAACATGGCAACATTAATATTTAGTGCGCTAGATGTTATTTTTGTTGTAATTTGTACATAGATGTGCATACTAAAAGAAGTAGCTTAATCATGTAATTATCAGTTAAAAAATAAATAATAATAATAATAATAAAGCAGAAGGTTAGTAAATATTTAAGCAGGCTTACAAATGTTTTCATTTTATTTTATGTTGTAATTCAATGTACATATGCCTTAATAATAAAGGTCACTTTATGTCTACACACTGACTCCATAACTTTTCAATTGACATTAAAAAAAATCTGAACGGGTTTGATTTTCTGCATTTTTTCTTATCCATAACAAGCATTTTGAGAGGTGTTTTGACAACCGTACAAGTTAATGCCAAAATCCAGAATGGTGTTTGTCAAGTTGCTCCACTTTGACTCGCAGCAAAAAGCACTGTAAATATCCATGAACACTGAGCTCACAGAAATTGGTGGTCTTCTTTTTAATATGTGGCTCTAGTATCTCTAGCAAAGCTTTAAACTGAGCAGAGGACCTCCTGAAGATAACATGATAATTCCACTGCTTCTTAATAACAAGGGGAAATCAACTTCCTCTCTGAATCTCAGGTATTACTTTCTTTTCCCCTTTTTACAAAGCGAGAGGACAAAAAAATCATTACATTTTAAGATTTGCATTGGCTAGACAATCCATACATTTCAGAATTAATGCTTCCACACGTCTTCAAAGTCTTTAAACTTAAAAAAAAAAATTGTTTTTGACATTTTGGCACCTAGACTTTTAAACAACAATCCAAGGAATTTGAGATCAGCTCAGTCTGAAGCCAGTTTTAAGAAACTTAAATAAAAAACAAAACCTTTGTATAAGTTGGCCTTTACTTAATGCACAAAATGGTAATCACAAAAAAATATCAACCCACCCCATTTGGTGCAAAGCACATAAATTACACAACTTGTATTTTAATAAAGATAAAAACTAATTTGAGCTTTGAACTTTAATGCTGTTATCTGGATTCTGCTGGATCATTCGGTCTGAATCCTCATCTTTGTCAGCAGATAGCAGACATTACTGGCAGAGACCCAGGGGGATTTCAGTCAGAAGTAAACAACTAGAAAGCTCCAGCTCCAAGCCACACTGAACTTTATGTAATCTGCACTACTGTTGTTTGTTTAAACAGTACTGAAACAGTAACTAAACAATTTTTATTAATATTGTAACCACATTAGAAAAACCCTGAAGTCACTTACCATTTTTGCAATATATTTTGTTTATAACACTCACATAGTGATAATTTAACCAGAATTTAACAGGAGTAGAAAAAAGAAGATGAGGTAACAGCAGGCTATCTTATTAGCAAGATGAGCTTATGGTCTTACGCATGCGCTTCATTGTTGTAGCCTGACCATATGTGCATGTGGGAAAGACTGGAAACTTCAGTCTTGGGCTCTCTATGGCATGCAAAACACCAACTGGGCAGTGGTAAATTTTGAAAACGGTCAAAGAAATAGAGCAGGACAGGAATTTTGGACTCGGACAGTTAAGAAATTTTGTGACGATTGCTATGGTGCGCAAACAAGAACTAAGTTGAGGATTTCTGACACAACATTTTAAACCTGCAGTCGATAAAACTGATCAAAAGGAATAGATTTTTCCCATCAACATGGGCTGCTCTCCCTCTAAAGGCCAGCTTTTTAGTAAAAAGGCTATACTGTCTGCATCACCAGAAACCAAGAACGCAGAACTTGCTGATGGGACACAACTTCTAATCAAAGCAGAGGTTAGCACCACAGAAGGAATAACAGCAACAGAGGGAGAAGAAAATGAAAAATACGTGCAAGGTAAGAGATCCTCGGTAGTTGATGTATTTCAAGATGCCACTGTCACAGTCAAAGAAGATGCTACTGAGCAGATGCTGGATGTGGTTCACACTCAGGATGGACAAATTGCACAAGAGGGTCTCTTAGAAAACCAGACAGAAGGAATTGAGGAGATAAGGACAAAAGTTAATCAAGGAAAGCGGAGAAGGCAAAGGAAACATAGACTAAGAAAAAATTCCTACACGCAGTCAAAGGCAGAGTTCATACTGAAAGCCCACCAGGCAGCCTATGCTTACCTGACCCCCAGCATATCAAAATATGAGTCTCTTTTAGGCCTCTTGAGCCAGGCTGCTGAGACCCATCTCTCTGTACAGACCACAGTAGCATCGGTAGTCCTGCACTATGAAGAGATTAACCAGGCTTTGGAAGAAATGGCTGCTGAGGGCGAGCAGCTGCTGGGGGAGCATGGACACAACATGACATGGCCTGCTTCACTTAAAGACTATCCACCTACAACAACCAAACCCAACAATGAACCAAATTTCTCCCAGCTTCCTTCCGAACTGCTGCAGCAGATGCTTCTTCACTCTACAGCTAAAATGGTCTCTGTGGGAGACTCTGTAAAATGCCTGAGCGATTCAGCCTTACAGGAACTAGCTGAGTACTATGGGTCACTGTCTCAGATATTAGGAGAGAAGCTGCTTGCTAAGCATGTGGCCGAAGAGCGCCTGAAGCAGGTCTTGTCTTGTGTGGAAGCTGCTGCTCTGAGGAAACCAAGTCCAGAAGATTCTGCTCTTCACAGCGAGGACAGCGGAATAGGAGCAGACAACGAGTGTCAGAACGGCTCGGAGCGTCTCCGTCGAAACAGAGGCAGCTCCGGGTCAGGAGCAAACACTTGCTCTCCAGATCAGCCTTTTCCTAATGCCAATGAGGAGGTCACAGATAATGATGATGATGATGACTACAATGAGGAT
The DNA here is from genome assembly GCA_032357475.1 of Enteromius thamalakanensis. Classification (NCBI taxonomy): domain Eukaryota; kingdom Metazoa; phylum Chordata; class Actinopteri; order Cypriniformes; family Cyprinidae; genus Enteromius; species Enteromius thamalakanensis. The sequence goes on along the minus strand of JAUCMT010000048.1, from coordinate 880,702 downwards.
GAGGAGGAGGATGCAGAACTTGAGCATGAAGTCAGTGGAAGGTTGACCGACAAGACAAGGGGAACAATAAATGGGTCTTCTGAGCCAGACTCCACCTGTCCTGCAGTTCTGGATAGTCTTCAAAAGCAAGGCCAGGTCAAGACCAGAAAAACCAGGCGCCCTAAAACTGCAGACAATACCTTTCAGGTGAAACTAAAGCACCGCCATTTAAGGGGACCAAAGCGATCTCAATCCGCGGAGTGTTTGTGTAGCAAAGTAGAAGGATTGGTTCCTAACCAGGAACAAGGAAACCCAAGGAGCAACCAAACTCTGCACTGGAGCAGAGCAAAAAACCTGCCAGAAGGAATTGCACATGGTGGTCGCATTTGCACAAAGATTAGAAGAAGTTCATCAGGAGGACAGTGCGCAGCCAGGTACTACGGCCTCCAGTATGGCAGCAAAGGACCTTTTAGGGCAGTACCACCAGGCTCTCCTCCAAAGTTTGTTCCAGAACCACCTGGAAGAAATGCTGTGAAGAGGCTTATTAGTACTTTTAGTCAAGGGGTAGAGGACAATTCAACACAAAGTCCTTTAGACCAAAAACCAACAAGAGTCAGGGGCAACAAGAAATGCACTCTCCCACTGCTGCAGAACGGCAGAGGAGTGCTGACCACCAGTGGGAATATCAAGAGTAGCCTCCATCTGCTTGAGCACAGACCTGAGCATCTGGACATAGACAGCCTCCCACCTCCACCCCCCGAGATGCTCATGGACAACTCATTTGAAGGGAGTTTAGGGCTGCCCACTGAGGAGAGGGCTCACAATGTGCAGAGCAGAGTGCTCTCCAACCGGGCAAGCAGACAGCGAGGCTCCATGAGCTTCTCAACAGCTCAGTCTGTGAGGCAAGATGCTTTGCTGGGTTCCTTCGTTGAACAGGAATACAAAAAAGTGATTGAGGTGGATTCTTCAGCACACACCCTTGATCAGAAATCTCACAAATCTGTTGATCTGCTGGCAGAGTCTTCTGCCAAAGCAGCCCCGACTAATGCAGGGTTGCACAGTTCCGCGCCTTATCAAGAATGTGAAAACCACAATGAGGGTGAGAATGCAAGTATGCAGGCAAAATGTTTTCCTCCAAAAACTCCACCAGTCTCCAGGGCACGGCTTCCACCCTCCTGTCCCAATGTGCACCACACAGTGCCAAGTCCTCCATCCACAACCTGCCCTCCCAGTGGGAGGTGGACTCCATCCACAACATCTGCCATCGCTAGCATACACAAATGTGCAATGGCTGAAGAAAACTGCCTCCCCGCTTCTGGGTCGCAATCGTTTTTTGAAGCTAGGGCCGTGTTTTGTCAAGAGAACATGTCTCTCTCTCAGACATGGACACGTTCATGTACATCTACTTTACCTCGGCCATGGGGAGAACCTGCCAGAGGAAGATTGACAACTACTCGTATTCAACCTTCTTTTATGGCACACAGTACATCAGGTCAAAGGTCATCCCACAGTGAGCAGCCACAGTCACTGCCTAATCCCAAAAACCAACAGGGCCAGGACAATGATGTCATGCCTTTGACCAGTGAGGGGTGAGTATCTCAGTGCCACTGCATGTGATTCAATATACAGCAAATTTATGACATGATATAGGTCTGAGTAGTTCAAGGATTTAGTGCAGTAGGTGACCTACAAACAGATGCACCGGATACAACAGTGGAAGATGAGCAAGCCTGTTGATTAAATCTTTTTCACATGTCATCTGCCTCTATCAACACAACTGTGGTTTCGTTTAGTTGAAAATTAGTTTATAGGCTATAGCTACTTGTTTATAGCTACTAAATCTTAGGAAACAAACACCCATCTCCTTCCCTCAGCATATTTGTCATTGTGAAGATTCCTACTATCTTGCCATAGAACTCTGCCAAGAATTTAATCACCACTTACAATGTTAAGAATTTCCTGCATCTAATGTTTACAATCCATTTAGGACAACAGAAATATTTTATAAAAAATGAAAGCATTTGCCATGCTGCATCAGTGTAAATCACATTAGTGTACCAACAAAAACCATTTCTAGTAGAATAAAGTATGCCATGGCGACTCAATTCGAATTATTATACAATATTATCCTGTAGAAAATAAACCTGTCATTCTGAATATAAATTATGTTTTGATGAGTTGTGTTTGTGCTGACAATCTCACACCTGTAAAACATATTTTATATTATTATGTTAATTTAGCTAATTGCCTGTAAACAGCATAGTTACTGCATTTAACCAACTGTATTTCTTTAAAGAAGGAATCCAACAATTAATGTTGAATGTGAAAATTGAATTGAACATTGATGTGTTTTTTCATGTTAGACAGAGTTTTTTTTTTACTGGTGTCACACTATGTTAAACTAAATTTTGCGAATTTACATTTACATTTGGTTATGGAAAATGAGCCATCATGAAAGCACAACGAAATCTTTGTTTGTCAACCCCAATCTTTCAAAGGTCTCTGAAAAAAATGATGTCTAACTGTATGAACTTTAAATATTTCATCTTCATATAAAAGTGATGTCAGTCAAGGGGAATAACCTTCAGAAGCCCAGAAGAACTGGAGGAACCTGATATGCTTACAATCTTCAAAATCATGGGTTACAAAGACAGCATGTCAACGTAAATAACAGGCTCTCTGAGATGACAAGAAATAGAAAGTTAATGGGGAAGTTTACATATTTTACATATTTACAATATTTTACATATTTATTCAACAGCACATTAGTCTTGCATGACAGTAAATGTTTAAAATAAAGGGTTGTGAGTCTACAGAACTGGACCCACTTTTGCCCCTCTTTCCATGGTAATCTGATCAGTCGTGTTAATCTGAGGAGGCTCAGCTCAATCCCTGTAGATTAGCATCTGTGCACCTGTCTGGAGCCCCGCTGACTCACCTTTCCTGATGCCCTACATGCTAGCTAGCTGTCAACCCCTAATAAAGTACACTGTACCAGTTAAAATATTCAACTAACTCTCAGGTTTCAAAGCTGATTAGACATTTTGTAGACAGACGAGGCTTTGACAGATTATAACAGCATTTGGTTTTTGATTTCTTCCTTGAGTTTTTTACTATGTTTTGTGTTTTTGTTGTTCACAGAGCAGTCACAGAGTCCATGAGAGCAGACGGCAGAGGCACAGACCTCGAGCCGCCGAGCGCTGATCTAAACACACACAGCAGGTTCACGGGTGAGGAGATTACAGATTAGCTGGATTAAGGCCTTTTCTCTCTCCTGAGAGCTCTACCACACATGGAAACATTTCCAGTAAACACCATGATGCTTCAAAGAGCTTAGTTATAAAAAAAAACACACACACAAACAACTGTTTCTGTAAATGTGTTACTGTGTCTGAAAAAGTCTACCTGATCTGTTATTTAAATTCATGTTTACTTTTCTATTTGTACAGTAGCACGATGTTTCTTTTGGTTTTGATACATAAAAAAAGTATTATTACGTTCATTAAAAAGAAAAGGGTTTTTTTGTATCCTGTAATTCATCTGAAACCATGCCCTCGTCCTTATTTAACATGAGTCTGTTACTACTTGTTAGAAATATCTAACTGTGAATAATTACATAAACTTATGTTCATTTGTGAATTTTGTGGTCAAACCCAGAATTTCCAATGTACAGTACTTAAAGTGCTCTATTTTTACCCACCAATTTTAAACTTAATATATGTAAAACATTCTTTAGTAGCCTACTTCTTAAAATAATCCTAAAATCAGGTGTACTCAGCTGTGTTTTTTTTTTTGGAACACCATGAATATGAACTAAAATGTGATTTTAAAACAAAACCTGTTTAAGTTGTAATAGACTTGAACACGTTTCATACACTTTTTTTTAACAGAGAAAATGTTAGAAGCTCATATTAACAGGACTCTTAGATGTATGTTAAATTATCTGGGTAGATTGATTGTTAGTATATTCAGTGCATAATTAGTGTGTGAAAACAAGCACTTTAAGTACTTTATCTGCACTTTTTCTCCTTCTGGGCAGTGATTCTGCTTTCGTGTCGTTAGTGTGGAAGACGTCTGAAGTCTTCAGATTTCTACATGAACTGTTTTGAAAATGTAATCTGATATTAAAAATAAAGAATGTTTCTGCCCGGTTTGATCTGCCCTGTCACGAAATCTTATCTTTAGATGGAACGATTAATAATGCTGAGGGACACAAAAGTCCGGAGTTGGCACTGAAAGTGAAACAACCATACTATAATATTCAGAGAAATCTGATCAGCACCTTTACAAACAATCATGATATGTCTTGAAGGGGCTGATCAGCACTGTGTCAAATATGAAGAGCAGCCCTGAGGACACTAGAAACTAAACAGCGCCTCATAATGGCCAGCTGTGAGAAACACTACAGGCGTAACTGTTGCAGACCCGTCTCGCCTCAATAGCATTAGCTTAAAGTTCCTGATATATTTTAAGAGAAAACGGAATAATGAATTTATTGTTGCGTGTTTTATTGAAAGAATGAACACTACATTCATATATATATTTGAGCATGGCTCCCAGTAGCTTGAGTTTCTCCTGAATGGACTGCAAACTTATTTCTACCTCTTTGCTGTGAATGGAGCCTGAACTGACTGGAAGTATGTGACTGAAATCTACTCACACATTCCCCTCAGTTGTAAATGGCATATTACACAACATTTATTCCATCTCTGACTGGTGTATTTTGGGGGTTTATTTATTTTACCATCCAAAAGAACAGGTCAAAACATTGCTGCAGTACTGTAGCTTCAAGCAGAAAATATAACATTTTAATAAAGACAGAATAAGGCTTTTAAGAAGCAAAACAAGATAATGTAGTGAAATAAACATACAGTACATCTTTCAGGGATGATGCAGGTTTCATGTGAACTTGTTTTTAATTCAGCACACTGCATCTACTCATTTATAATGTAGGCCTAACTTATCACGTTACTATATCTGTCATCCCAAACAATGAAAAATGAAATAAAATGGTATGTAAGAAACATACCAGCTGTAAGAAAAGTAATTGTCTTCATTGTCTTAAAATCTGAATGAGCTTTTATGGCATAGCTTTTATTATCATATGGTAGAAACTAGCTTCCTAAAATGTTTTATTCAGTAAATTTTTTTTTTTTTATTTACATTATTAATCTGTTCATCTTAGACAATGTTGTATTCATTAGTCAAAAAAAATTCAAAGGAAACCATCATATATTACATTTTATAACAGTTATTAAAATATATTTTGTAACTCTAATATGAGATCATAACTACAGGAGTATAGATATTAGGCTATTTGATCTATCTGAGCCGCGGCGCTGCTTCCAGCCGCCAGAGCGCGCTGCGCGAGTCGCACATCAACATCCGGGTCACGAGCAGATCATCAGCGTCGCTCCAGAATATGGCCAGCGTCGAAACAGCGGCGTGTTTGAGCTAGATCTACGAGTGCCGCGGCTGTGGGGCGAGCGTCGGGATGCGACAGCGGCGATGAGCAGCAGCAGCAGCTCCTCCGCGGCGGAGATCGATCACGGGCAGCTGCTGGCGGAGCAGCTCGGCTCGCTGGTGGCGGGAGAGCTTTACAGTGACGTCACCTTCCTGGTGGAGCACAAGCGCTTTCCCGCGCATCGCGTCATTCTGGCGGCAAGATGCCACTACTTCAGGTAGACGCTTTACTTTAGGCGCCACTATTTCCTCTAAGGTGCACCTACAGGCGATGTACTGTGCGCAGAAAACCACCGTAGCTCCGTTACAGCAGACTCCTTCTAACCGTGGAGTGAATAACCACCTCACAAGGGCCAATAACCGTTTCTGTGCATCGACGTCAGAAAAGGCTACTTACTCGATTTAACGTATAAGCTTGAAGCCTTAACGTTAGCTGACCTTAAAAATGAAAACCACGTCATCAGTTATTCACTACGACGTCTTCCAGCGAGTGAAATAACGTTACATGTTTTGTATTAGGGTTCTCCTGGTAGGAAAAAAATGCATTTCAGGGCTAAATATCAGTTAATGTGGTCGCTTAAACCCGCAGAAACCGTGTTAGAATAGGCCAATTCCGCGGGAAAACCCCAGACTTCTCAATACACAAATGTGTTTCGCAGGTGTGAATCAATAGAACACCCACCCACGCAGATTTTAAGGAGCCACAATTCATTTTTTAAGCGTTATAAAAACGCAAATGACTTAGTTAATACTTAAGAACAATATTTAAGTAGACGCACGTTTTTAGAAATCTTTTCACTACAGCAGGGCAGCTAACTACTGAATTCACTTCTGAATTCTTCTTGAAGTGAGAATCCTTTGGTGTTTCATTTTGTCTGACATCTGGACATGCCTAGTGGTTAAGAGTTAAAGGAATAGTTCACCCAAAAATGAAAATCCCATCATCATTTCCTCACAAAGTTTGCATTTTTAATAATTTTTTTTAAAAGAATGCTGCTATTTAAAATCATTACAATTTAATAATATATTGAAACAATATCTAGCAATTTAACCAAGCCAGATTTCAGAATCAATTCTGAGCTTGTTTTTCTTCCCAGGACTGAGATTCGTTTTTCCAAAATCTGTCCAGATCTCAGATTGAAAAATAGTGTGTTATTTCTATAATACTCACATTAGTGCCCTCTCGTTGTTTTCTGCTGATTCCTCTTTGAGCGGGCTGTTGTGGTGTTCTCCGCAGGGCTCTGCTGTACGGCGGGATGAAGGAGTCCGCGGCGCAGGCCGAGGTGCGTCTGGAGGACACGCGGGCTGAAGCCTTCGGGATGCTGCTGCAGTATCTGTACACGGGCCGGGCCAGCCTGAGCGCCGCTCGAGAGGAGCTGCTGCTGGACTTCCTGGGCCTGGCCCACCGCTACGGCCTGCAGCCGCTCGAGGACTCCACGTCTGAGTTCCTGAGCTCCGTGCTCAACTCTCACAACGTGTGCCTGGTGCTGGAGACGGCCGAGCTGTACTCGCTCAGTGCCCTCGCTGCTTCCTGCTGCTGCTACATCGACCGGCACGCCCCGGAGCTGCTGAGGAACGATGCCATGCTAGCACTCTCAAAGGTACTGTGTGAGTCTGAAACTTCAGTGAGAATATCATTCCTTTCAGTGCGTGTAAACCGCAATTAATAGGATCATGATAATGCCAATGAGGCTCACCCAACTTGCCTATGCGAGAGAAATCGAAACAAATATTTATAACGTAGCCTACACGCTAGTTAAGAGAGGGAAGTTCCCTGAAGTTCCTTCCCAGCTTCTCCGTGATCTACGGCTCTGTGTATAAGCTGGCGATCGTAATGTTTCCATCGCTTGTTTTTCATGCGACTCTTCTAAATGTGTGTTAAAACAGAGTGATGTAAACAGCGCAGGCTGAAGCTTCAGAGGTGTAATCCGTGTTTTCTCGCAGGTGGCCCTGCTGACTGTTGTTCAGCGCGACTCATTCGCAGCAAGCGAGCGGGACATCTTCCAGGCTTTGGCCCGCTGGTGCCGGCAGAACGCCGATGGCACGGACACACAGGAAGTGATGTTAGCTGTGCGTCTGCCACTCATGACTCTGACCGAGATGCTGAGCATGGTGCGACCCTCGGGTCTGGTTAGTCCTGATGACCTTCTAGACGCCATCAAGATGCGCTCGGAGACCAGAGATATGGACCTAAACCACCGTGGCATGCTGGGTAAGTCATTACTCTTCTGCAAGCCCACAGCTCCTGCAGAACCTCTGACTGATTCAATTTAACCTCATCTCATCTCACAAATCTATAAAGAAAGCATTGAAAATGAACTACAACCTCTGTCTGACACAAGATATTTTAGTCCCAAAACACGCCAAACTGTTTCCTTTTATTGGAAGTCATGAAAACACTATCAGGGAGTTTTTCTTTTCTTATTGAGCAAATGTGAATGCAAAATAAATATTTGTGGTACTCTCCCATTCACTGCTTTTGAAGTTAACTCAACTATGACGACTTCCGCTGCGGAAAATCTGGAACCGTGAAAAGGGTCCATTTTCAGCAACACTTTTAGTGTCGTCGTTACACGTTGCATGTTCTTACTGCAGTGATTCCCCGCCGCTCTGCATATTTTGTACATCTATCTTTTGTTAACGTATGTGATTCTGATAATCAGCTTGTTAAAGGAGAACTGTGTTCAGATCAACATGGTCCCTACACAGTGTTCATTACTCTCTAATAAGTTTACTTCACATTGGAACATTCATTCACGAATTTGCGCTGTAAATAAATATGCACTTTGAATGAAATCATGTCGTGATATCCGGTGATGTCCACTTCTCAGGGCACATACATTAGAACAGAACAAACACCCAAAGAGACCAGATAAACATACAAAATACCCAGAGCCGTGTGGTGCGTGGACTGGGAGAATCGCCGGCTTACTTTAACGGTAAATCATGCAAAAAAAGCTAACCTTTTACTAAAGCTAATACTACCCATAATCCTGCATAAGTGCATATAGTTGGCTCATTAATAGTATTCAGTGTCTTATTTACGCTTGCTCCGCCCACCAACCTGTAAGTGGGCGTATCAACAGTGGATGGTCAAAGATGTTGTACTCATTTTGACTCGACTGGCCCGGGTTCAAATCTGCCTTTCAGCAAAAAAAATTTCTCCCTTTTAATTTTCAAATCACATCAGAAAAGCATTTTTTTTAAAAAATGGTGGAAATAATGAAGTTACAAATAAAGTATCGGGTAGGGTTAGGTGTACGGTTTGTGTGCAAAAAAACTAACTTTAAAGAGTATCACATGTTTAGACAATGTATGGATGCAGATTCAGATGGAAGCGCGGTATGCTGACAAAGAACAGCGTACATTAACATGCAGCACATAGGGTGACGCAGAGGAGACAAATCTTTAAATAAATCCTTTTTGCACATAAAAAGTCATCTCGTAATTTAATAAAATTATGGTTAAACCGCTGATGTCACATGGATTTTAACGATGTTCTTTCTGCATTTCCTAGCTTTGTCCATGTGAGAGTCCTTGCTGTCTTTTATGTCATCAAAAATATTTTAACTTGCTGACATGCAGACTAACTTTAGCGAGTGTGTGTGTGTGCAGTTCCAGAGGAGAACATTGCCACGATGAAGTACGGTGCTCAGGTGGTGAAAGGTGAGCTGAAGTCGGCTCTGCTGGATGGAGACACTCAGAATTACGATCTGGACCACGGCTTCTCCAGGCACCCCATCGAGGAGGAGGGCCGCTCCGGGATCCAGGTCAAACTAGGCCAGGCCTTCATCATCAACCACATCCGCCTGCTGCTGTGGGACCGGGACAGCCGGTGAGCCCCGTCTCACTCCATATAGATCATGAGCTTCTGAGGGGACTAACGACACTGTCTTTTCACCTTTACCTTAGTTTGATGCAGAGTAAAGTAGTGTTTCTAACACTTCTGCTCACAAGGTTTACCTTGAATTTTGCTATTTCTGACACGAGCTTCACCTTGTCCGTCCGACAGTGAATTTTTCACCTCTTAATTTAATAGGGACAGGGCTCATTCATCAACAGTAAAATGATTGACTGTAAATAACCCAGAGTAAGCCCCATTGGTTACTTTTCATCTGTTGCCCCTTGCCAGATTTTGAGAAGGCAACCTTAAAATCTGAAGAATGGTTATCACACATGACCATACAATAGCATAAAATATAGCTACTAATGATGATAATGGTGTTCCATTAATGTATAATAACCAATGGCTCTAACAGAAAAGACTGATCATCCAAATGTTGTGCGCCTAACTGCCGTTTATTATCCTTCTGAAAGAATTGAAATCGTGAAAATCAAGTAAGCAATGATCAAATGGTTAATATGATCAAAACTCAGTTGTTTTCTAACTACATTGAAATAATGATAACTGATTTTAAAATCTCTGGCTATATTTATAGCTAGAAGCATTTACTCAAGTCTACAATTATTCCTTAATATTTAAAATTAGGAACAACCTTGAGCTCCTTTAACAAATCACTCGTTTTCTGTAAAAAGAACAGTAGATGGTAGATATGGTTTATCAATCGTCTTAGGCCACGTTTACACGTGGTTTTGTTTTGAAATAGCATTTTCGAATCAATAAGATATTCGTTTATGCTGCATTTTATTCTACGCAACTTTAATCGTATGTCACATGACCATTAATTTAGGTACAAATATAGATATGTATATATAAATACCTTATTATTTAGATCGCGGATGTGTCTGTGTGCTTGGGGTGATCGAATGAGGAATCTACCAACACGCATTTATGGTACAACACTGCACATGATGTTATTGTTTACACAGTCAACAAGGATACGCAGAGATTAATAGTTTTGCTTTTTTTACACTGAAACACAACCGTGCATTTTCAAACCAAACGGGGCGTTTCTCAATGTCAAGGAAGGATCCTCAGAAGCCAGAATTTCGAGGATGCTACGTCATCGACATCCGTCGAAG
>JAUCMT010000048.1:829426-868197 GCA_032357475.1 Enteromius thamalakanensis | reverse complement strand
GTTTTTGAATTTTGAAAGGCGTATGTGCATTATTATGCCATTATCATTATTCTAGATAAAAATGGTCTCAGATCGACAATATTATCATTTATCGCGATAATTTCTTGGACAATATATCGTCCAGCAAAATTTGTTATCGTGACAGGCCTACACACACATCCATGTTATAATTAGGAATAAAGCACACTCTCATGATGCGTTCACAACAGATGCATACGAAGCATTAAGCGCGAGTGATTTACATGTTAAATCAATGCAAAGATGCGATTAGACATCCTGCAGCACAAATGACGCAAATTGAGCGCGTGATTTGTGTAAAACGCTCAAGCAGAAAGATCTGAACTTTGGTGAAAATTCGCACCGTGTTAACCAATCAGGAGCTTGCTCTAGCGGTGACGTGATTACAGCAAGCGGAGGCAGAATTCTGAAACAATGGAGGACAAAATCATCGTCGCTGCATGTGGAGGAGCTGTACGACACATCTTCGTACTTTAATAGAAATAGGAATAAATGCTTTATTCCCTTTGAAAAAAGGAAATAAATACTAGATTCATTAAACCAAAGTTTGCCTGTTAGATATACTCCAAACGAATTTCACCTTTTTGGTAGAAGCCCCTCCCATGATGCGAATTTCACACATGAATGAAGCGAGTAAACTCAAAATGTTCAAGTGTCAAACTATGTGCGAATAGCATGATGAACGTAGCATAAGGCCTTGTTCTTTCCAGGAAACTGGCTGGGAAAACTATGCAATATTCAACGTGTGCGGATGTTTCTCTGGGACGGACACAGCAGGAGTGCGATAAAGAGCTTAAAAAAGACACAACCAGCGTCAGAGATACTAATCCCTCAGTAGATGCACACACACACACTCATGTAAACTGGTTTCTGAAACGCATGTAAAAGCCAGTAGAAACAGTTGATCAGCTGAGCTCTAGACACAAAGCAGAGGGTTTGTCTGGTCTGAACACACTCAATGATATGATTCACTGCAGCGTCGTGTGACAGCATCGAGCCGTGTGCACCTCGTGACAAAATTTAGCAGTCGTCTGAATGTGACATGCGCTGCGTCTCTTCTGCATAAACGTGCTATTGAGGAGCAGGAGACGCTGGTGACATCTTTCACAGTCCAGACACACATAAAGACTGCTAAACCAGGACCTTACAGGCTTCACAACATCATTTTTATAAAGCTGCATTGAAACAATATCCAGTGTGAAAAGTGCTATATAAATAAAACAAAAATATATCAATATTATTACTATTAACAACAACATTTAAAGACTCGTGGCCAGGTATGGTAAACAAACACATTCGAATGACCTCATCCAGTCTTTAGATGAATCTGTATCATTATATCTACACGCTAACAAAAACGTCCATCCTTAAAGAGCACTAAGAAAGCCTGAAATGCACGCTGGTTGAGGATTAGACTGACTTCTCTGAATAATAGCCTAAAGCAGAGTCAATAATGTTCACCTGTGCCAGGTACACAAAACCTGATTTAGACACGGACAAAAGCGCAGCAGAAACTCCACACCTGGCCTCCTCTCTCATTACAGCCGGACCGGTGTGTAATGACTCTAGAGAGTCACTAAACGCTGAGCATTATTTACTGTAAACGATTACCGCTGGAGGAGCCCCGAGAGACTCTGGAGGAACAGAGCATTTACTCCTGCTGCTGAATCTCCCATCAAACCCACCGCCTGCATCTCACGACAACAATAAACATAAAAACACTCCAAGAGATGACTTACTGTGACTTCAGTCCACAAGACAACACTGAGCTAAGCTAAATCAAACTGGACAGGACATGGCTCTTTGCTGATTATATATAAAAAAAGCATTATAATATATAGTTTCTCGCTACAAAAATAACACTGAACCTATAGGGCCCTTTAAACGTTGATTTTAAATATATTTATCAATAATGTAATGCAATACTTTGTATATTTCTATTATGGATGTATTAAATATTCTTTAAAAATTATAAAAAAAAAATACATTATCTTTTAAGAATATTTAATACATCCATAATAGAAATATACAAAGTATTGCATTACATTATTGATAAATATATTTAAAATAAATGTGTCATATTTAAATCAAACAAAATAAATATGCAGAATTCAATTGAAATGTATTTTTGTCATAATTAGACAACACAAAACAAATCCCTGTGACCCCTGATGATATAATGAGGTCTTGTGAAGAGAAATGATCAGTCTGTGCAAGAAACTGTTTCTACAGGTAATTCAATAAATCTTTAAAGTGCCACAGGTATTTATTGTTTGATTCTTAGTTTTTTTTAACTCTTGTGGTGCCGATAGCTATTGACTAGTATCATAATTATGAATCACCAAGTACCACAGTTTCAGCTAAAAATCCTTCCTGGTTTACTGAACAAACAAAGCCACCTCAATCTTGGATAATCTGAGGGTGAGTGAGATAACTGCTAGTTTTGCTTCTATGGGATCTGGTGAACAGATGGGTGGGAAAGTAAAATAAACTGGTAAAGAGCAAACAGTTCATTATTGATGCTGACTAGTAATTTGACTTCAATAATAAGACAATTACTGTATGTATGTATGTATATATATATATATATTTCGGTTCTGTACGGTTCTTGTTATTTTTTCTTTTAATCTTTAACACTACAGAAATATACTTCAGCATATGATATATAGCTTAATTATCCACAATTTAGGATACAGTATTAAAAAGTTATATCATGTAATTATTCATAAACTGAATTGGATGCGTGTTGCACAATACTTGCATACAGTCACAGTTCTATCTATTGTTTTATTTCCGCTGTCATCAAAGGTAATAGAGCACGGATCAGGGCGCATTTTTCTGTCCGAGCCCGGCTTGCGTCCGACAGAGCTGAAACTGATTTTTTTTTAATATACTAATGACACATGCCTTTTTTGTGTGGAAAGCCCGCTTTTATTAAGCAACTGGAGAAAGGCGTTCGGAAATGTCAACAGATGAGAGCATCAGCGCACACGCGGGAAAAGCGCCGTTATAACACAGACGCACATTCACCCTGATGTGACCGAGCCGAACAGAACCCGAGCATTCTTTCTAAATAAACCGTCGGGCTCGGGACGGGTATCCATCCTCTAATAGGTAACATGAAATCCAAAACACACACCAGATTTATACGACGCTGGCGCATCCTCCGGGCAGCCTTCCTTTTCTCTACCACTTGCCATTTCTACAAGAACAGTATTGTGACCTGCAGCACTCACTCCACACCGTAGACACCTTAATTCCTTCTTGCGAAATAGAAACACACTGACGTCACATACGGGGCACGAGGCTACATTGCGCATGTCATGAACCGTGCGACGCATGCATGCACCGAACCGAGACAAGCGTACCGAACTGTTCGTTTTTTTTTTTTTCTCATGAACCGTGGCACCCCTATCACTAAGCCTGCATTTATTTGATTCAAAATACAGAACATTAAAAAAGACTTTTAAAAAATTTAAATAACGGTTCTGTTTGAATATCCGACATTTATCTCAAATAGAAAACTTTTGTAATATTAAAAGCTTTTTCTCGTCAGGTCGTGGCAGACGGTGTCGTTTGACAGGCAGCCGGCGGCGTTCATTAGGATCGTGGGAACTCACAACACTGCTAACGAGGTGAGAGCAGCTTGAGGAGAAACAATACAGCACAGAGCTGACTGTCTCTGACCTCCTTCCCATGATTCCTGCAGGTCTTTCACTGCGTGCACTTCGAGTGTCCGGCGCAGCTGGAGTCCGGCCCCGCTCCGTCCTCGGGACGCTCCTCCGGACCCTGATCACCTCATCAGCTGCAGCTCCCAGGGCTCACGGAGTGATTTTTGTTCTGTTTCATGTGTTATTTATTACTGGAAATGTCAGTTGATCTGAAGCATCATAAAACATATTTATTTCAATAAGAGTGTTCGTCTTGTGATGTATTGAGTTCTGGTGATGATGTTGCACTGTAGCATTGGTAGCGGACTGACACACTACTTTTTAATTAGATCCACCCAAACTGATCCTAACTGAATCAAAGTACAAGTGATGCTTTCCTCTGCTCAGTGTTGTATTTCTAGACTTTTTTACCTGTGGTGATGAACACAGTAGGAATAGATGTAGTTTGATCCTGAGCTTTCTGAGAGTCACTGGTCTTCCAGAGTCTGTGTGTTTGCTCTGAGCTCTGAAGCTGCTCGGGCAGCTACACACACACACACACACATTCATTTTGTAAGGCTGTAAATGGACTCATTTTGAGGCTGTGTGTATTTCTCTTGGTTTGTATCTGCTGAGCTCGTTAAAGTGTTGCTTTCTGATACGTTCTCACTACTGATGTCTGATCATTTGAATTCTGAAGGTGACGAACGAGCACTGTACTGTTCATTTGCTTAAATCAGTCAATAAAAAAGGTAATCATAATTGCTTGTCATTCTAAGTTTGTTATAATTTCTGACTTCCTAAAATGACAGCTACGTTTACCACTTGGGTAACATCTCTCAGTTCCCTCTTTCTCTTCTAAATGCAAAAGAAAAAGTCTAGAACTGTGAGATGTTCAGCCAGACATGCTCTTGAATGCATGACTTTAAGTTATCCACAGGTGTGTTCCGGTATTCTAATAATCTGAAGTTGTAGTCTTTGTCGTTGGCTTTTGATTTTTCTAGAATGGGCTTCGGCCAAGCCGTTGCTTCAAGTAAGGATAGTAAGGGTTCTTTGATGTCATCCTTGACAAATGCTACATTGCCCCACCAATGTTTCAAACAATATGTGGCCAGAACAGAAGACCACGATGCAGTCCAGCATGTCTTTTCTTAAACTCTAGTGTACGATGATTTTCTCTCCTTTGAACATCATGCCATCAGTTTTTTGATACATCACATCAGTGGTTCCTGTACTCTCAAATGAGTGAGTATTGTATATTCGGAGTTGGAGTATCATCCTCTAGAGAGGGAGCGGGTTTGAAGTGAGAGGCTTCTTGAGTATCGTTTCCAGTGGATCGTGGTCTGATTTCACAGGTACTCTTCTGTCGTACATGTACTCATGGAGACACTTGTACGAGAACAATACAGCACACAGCTCCTTTAGTGTTTGGGTGTAAGTTTGTTCTGTGCTTAAGCCATGCTTAGAGACATCTAACTGTAAGATGAGTTGTTGTCGTGGGTCAAAGTATATCAATACCAGATGATTACTAATCACCTCTTTGATTTCACTTTCATGTTTCGCATCCTGTATGAAGTCACAATCTTTTTTCATCATTTCATACTGTTTATCTCTGGCTGCGAGTGAGCTTGCACTTCTTGTTCTTGTGAAGGCTCATGGAGCTTCTCTCGTTTTCCTGGCTTCTTCAAGGCTTCTGTAACAGATGGTTATATTCTTATATATATGTGAAACATCAAGACACACACATAGCTCAGCTACCGAACAAACCTTTATTTTCATTCTCCTCTTACAACCCCCTCACTCTCCTTTATACTGAACTAGAGTGCCCTCTATTGTCCATTGGGTTCCACTAAAGCTTCAAGACTCTCCAGTGAATAATCTTTTTTGAGTTTTACAAAATATAGTTTTTCCAATCAAATAATTGGACGTCTTCCCAGTTTTGAGGTTTGAAGTTTAAACTCTTGATTGGAACTACGCAGGGGTAAGTGATTAATGACCTGTCAGTAACCCTGCAAGGCGTTCACGTTGAATTCAGTGGTGCCAAAAGTTTTGAGGAAATCAAATGGAAGTTCTCTAAAGAACAGTTCAGTAAATATTTTATTAAATCTTTGAAGGAAAATCATAAGAACATCTAAATGTACTCAACTGTACTATTTTGGGATTCCATTGCTTTAGTACTGTCATTAACTGCTTACAGTTAAATTGTTAGTGGTAATTAGTGTTTTCGTTGTATTTATATTAAGAAATAAGCACTGTAAACAACATTTTAGTCATCTTAATAGATTCTTTCCTGAAAAGAAGAAAAGGTGCAGAAGCATCAATGCAGAATAGTTCATAAAACAGATAACACACATATTTAATTAATAAAACCAATAATGTTTTTTTTATTGTAGTTCAAAATTGTATTTATAACTAATTGTGTGGTACATACAACAATAACAAAAAAAAATAACAGAAGCTACAAGTCATGCAGGTCGTGAGATCAAGGTCACTGAAATGAAGCTGCGGTAGCATAGCAAGTATATCCTTTACTGACGAAGTGATTCTGCTTTCGTCATTAGCCTCAGAATTCTTCTGAATGAACATACTGTGTACTCTAACAATAACACTAGGTGCTAACTTCTGGCAAGTACACAGAAAGTGTGTGCACAAACTATAAAATAAAGTGTTTTCTAATTTTACAATCATAGATGGATGGACTTCTTCAAGAACGCAAGTCATTAGTTTGGTGTTTAGCTGAGTTGATTACCCTGAGTAAATCACTGCTGTGTGCTGACCCACGGTGTATGGTCTATGAGGACACAAATGTGTTTAATGACATGGGTACTACAACGTGAACATGGTTGATGAAGGCACTTCCTTCCACGTTGTGTGTGTGTGGTTGCTCACTTCTCACTGCTGTGTGTGTGCACTTGGATGGGTTAAATGCAGAGCACACATTACTAGTATGGGAAACCATACCTGGCCACATGTCCTTCCTGTGTACCCGTAAAAAAAGCTTAAAGAACCTACTAAACAGTGTTTTCTGAAAGTTAAATACCAGTAGATATCTGTATGTGGTAGGGTTAGTGTAGGGCGATTTTTAAAAATATGGTTTGTACAGTATAAAAACCATTACGCCTGTGGAGAATCCCTGAAAACCACAACTGCAAGCATGTGTTTGTGTGTGTGTTGCAAAACCTTCTCGGGTTCAGTGTACAACAATGATTTACATGAACAGCATAAATTAAAAAAATAATACAAATATGACTGTGTATAAAAAGTAAAAAAATCTCCTCAAAAACATGGAAATGGTTTAATAAACCAATGAATTTAAAAGACAGGCGCCTCTCCATGTACTGCTGCTAAGGTTGTGCAAAGTGTTTGTGATGCGCTGAAATGAGTCGAACACTTGCTTTGGAAGCTGTTGGTTATACCGCTGGTTAAGATTCCATACAAATCAATAATTCATTGGTCAATAATCATATTGTCGAGGCACTGACAATGCTAGTTGATATAAAATATTTAAAACTAAAGAAACACAACATGGGATAGGTATGAAGGATGGGCACTTGGTGGCTGTGGTTTCAAGTGAGTTTACTGTGATTCCCTTCCCTGATCAGCTGATGATTCCAGAATCATGTGAATTGAGGTAGGACCAGATTAACACTCGTACAGACCAGACTGCGAGACAACAGCGGCATGTTTCTGTCACCTCCAGACGCTGTGTAAAAGCTGTTTCAATGTGGCTAGGACTCAGAGGACATTCATATTCATTCGCTGAATTTAAGCGAAACACTGTGCATTTGTGCTTTTTCAGTCAAGGCCCCAGTGGCAGTAAATGTGTAGGTGACGCGATCGCTGTTAAACTGAGCTCCGATCTAACCCACGGACATGACAGATTCTTACAACATCATAACAAAATAGCATTTCCAAGAGCAACAATACCAGTTCATGCTAAAAACTGAGATCTGCTCTGTTTAGGCCAAAAAGCTCCTGTAAACGTTCCAGTGCAGCGTTCCTCCAACTTAAAACAGAACTCAATACCAACCTCACAGAGAACACTGGGACGGCATCATAAAACATCTGCTCGGTGCATTAAAGCAGCACGACTGTAATTTCTCAGAAAAATACATTTTAGATAATTGCATATAAAAGCACTTTTGCCATGCGGTGATGGTTCCTCTAATAAACACTCACGGCTGAAGTGTGCATTCACAAAAACACCCTTCCTATCTTCCCAGCTCAGGAGGAGATGAATACATTTGGCACGGCTGACATTCTCTTGAACATAAAACATGAGCCACTTCATATAGTCTGACATAAAACAATGCATAGCTAGTAAAGGAAACATGGGTTAAAATAAAATCCCTTGATTCTTCTCTTAGGGCTTCAAAGCACCAGCAAACACCTTCCCTTCTTCACAGATGATTGTCTAACTTTCACTTCCCTTTTAAAGCCCAGAAGCTCAGTACAAAAATATTTAAGGAAACTTTCTGAAAGATGCATAGCTCATAAATCACATCGGTGGAGAAGCCCTGTTTTATGCCCGGTCTGCATGTTTCTGCAGACATAAAAAAAATCATATTTGGACTCTCCACACGCACACGTTCACACACACACACACACACACACACACGTGTCTCTGTCAGTCCGCAGTAAGAGCTCTCAGATGACGGACTCGGGCTCCACGGGCTCCTCTGGCTTCACCTCCACCTGTGCGCCATTCTTGTTCTCCAGCATCTTCTCGGTGGTTTCGGCCGCTGCCGGCGCCTCCTTCCTTCTCCTCCGCGCCTCCACCCATGGTATAAGGCACAGCATGGCCCCGCCGATGATCGGAGGAATGCCTGCCAGGTAAAACGCCACATCATAGCTGCCCAGGCGGTCTCTCAGGAACCCTGCACACAAAACCAGACAGATGACCGACTCGGCTATTTAAGGTACACAGTCATTGCTTGGCCATTTTCAAGTTGATTAATTGATTAATTAGGATCTTAAGTGAAATGTCCGTAACATTGTTTAAAATTTCTCAATGCTAGTGTAAACCAATACCCTTTTTACCCTGAACATCTAGCAGCTAAGTTAATTGACCTCTCTGATAGTATGGAGCTTCATGTTCTGGAAG
Organism: Enteromius thamalakanensis; assembly: GCA_032357475.1. NCBI lineage: Eukaryota > Metazoa > Chordata > Actinopteri > Cypriniformes > Cyprinidae > Enteromius > Enteromius thamalakanensis. Next base: position 859,425 of record JAUCMT010000048.1, on the reverse strand, counting down.
ACACCATGAATGCTGGAAGGTATATAAAGGTTTTAGAGCAACATATGCTCCCCTCCAGATGAGGTGTATTTCAGCAGGACAATACTAAACCACATACTGCAGCGATTACAACAGCACCACTAGTAGAAGAGTCAAGAGCTGAAATGACCTGCTGCAGTCCAGATCTTTCACCTATAGTGGACATTTGGAGCATCATTAAATGGAAAATACATCAAAGATGACCACAAACCCTTCAGCAGCTGGAAACCTATATCAGACAAGAATGGGACCAAAATACAACAGACCAACACTACAGAAATGCATAACCTTGATGCTCAGATGCCTTCAAATTGTTCTGAAAATAACTATTTTGAAACCTGTATTAGGCATCAAGTTTGAAATGAGCATTTTGTGCAGATGTTATCCTCTGTGCCTTCAGCTGCTCAGATGGTGGGAGCAAATGACAACTGCTATGTTCAAGTGAAGTTGTTTTCAACAACAAAACACTCCAATCGCTATGGAATCATTGTTGTCTACAACCACTCTGGCATCGAAATAATGGCACAGTGATGACAGTTTACTCAGGATAACACCAGAGTCAATCAACAATGGAGGAAGGGGACAGTCAAGTTACTCAAAGATCTGAGAATGGCTTGATTTGAGATAGGGGAGATGATTTAGCAAGATTCAAAATTTGTCACAAAACTTGTAAAAGTGCATGTCGCAAAAATAAATATGACTTCATGTTATGTCAATCACACTGCCTCACTGAAATTGGATTGGGTTAAATTTTCTTTTCATTTTTCACAGCCGTAGAAAGTGTTTTGAGCAAGGGGCAACCTCCCGCTCCCTCTAGTGAAACCAACACGGAAGTGATTAAAACTGCAATTCATCGACTAACCGCTGGAGGCTGGCTCCAAAAGAGAGTCAATCACATTGACTCTCCATGTTAAAATGCCCAACTTTACAGTAGAACAAAACATGTTTACAGCCTGGTACACATTTTTTTTTTTTGGTCTATATAGCTAATTTTGCCCTTCGTGGCAACTGTGAGGGGGGTGAATTTTTTTTTATAACTCTTGTAAGCCTTACAATTCTGCATAATTAAGGGCGTGGCCACTTGAGTGACAAGTTGATGTCTCTAGCTGCTGTCTGTTAGCCGTCATGTTGTCGCCTACGTCCCGCCTCATTGCCCATTTTGGATCATCCGGGAGTGACGCGTTGCCAAGATGGTGGCGGTCAGCACCGCCCACTTTAGTCTTCAAAAACGCTCTTCAGAAACCTACGAGTGACGTCACGGACACTACGTCCATTTTTTACAGTCTATGGTTTTGAGAGGCTTTTTTGACAAGTCAGAGCCACCGTACAGGTGAATGTCAAAATCTAGAAAATCAGTTTGATGTCTTTTACGTTTAAAACTGTTCAGAATTGGTTCAGAAAAATGCTGCTTGCTGATGCACACTGATCTGGAAACACTTCAGAAGATTCAAAGTCATCATTGGATTGGTTAAATTATACATGATTTCCTGGGAGAAAATATGTTTCACACACAGGTCTTTTATTGTGGTGACATTTCCACACCCTCAAACATCAGGGGCGTCAGTCTGAAGGTCTGGCTGTGTAAGACTAATTTGGCAGTGAAGAGCTAACTCAATGAAAAGCCATTAAATGTGATGAGGATTCTCTGAATGTCAGATACAGATGTTCAATTTCACTTCCATGAACCGCATATTTAACAGTGTTTGTACAATTACTTTGAAATATATAATTTCAAAGAATGGGCATCACCTGCGATGGGAGGTCCGACGGTCATGGGGATGGACATCATGCCCAGGAGGAAGCCGATAGCCTGCGACACGTTCTGGGATCCCACCAGCTCGAAGGCGATGGGAGCCATGATGCAGATAAAGCAGCCGTCGAACAGACCCATGAGCAAACATACGGCAATCAGTCCACCGAACACATGACACAGAGGAATCATCATCGACATCAGCCCAATCACCAGGAACGAGGACACCTGCAGAGAGAGAGTGAGTGTGAGAGAGAGAGAGAGCAGGTCCAGACAGCTCTCAGATCAATGCGTCACCTGCAGGTAGACTTTATTGACTCCAGAGACGTAGTCGGCCACTCTCCCGAAGATCAGACGACCCACTCCAGACGTGATGCCGATGCAGGTGAGCAGAACCTCTTTATTAGCGTCCGCACCGAAGCGCTCCTCCACATGCTTCATCTGAGAGACACACAGTAATCAGTGATGGACAGCCTCTTAACACTTACAATAAAAGCCTCAATATCATTCACTCAGCTTCCCTCAGATGTCTGTATGTGAAAGCACAGACGGACCACTGATCTCGATGAGAAACTGAACTACACACACTGGCGTTGTGTATACTTCATATTCATTTTCATGAAGAAAAACCACTGTCCTCAGTACTGTCATGTTAATTATTTTATGGTTATTTTCCAAAGCGTGTTTTGCTTGTGTCTGGTATGACAGCAGCACATGGTCTTACTGATGCAGACTGCTGTAGATGTTTAGATATAAGATGATATTTTGAAGAATGTTAGTTGTTGGTCCCCACTGACTTACATATTATGGAAATAAAATACTAGGGAAGTCAATGGGAAGCAACAACTGTTCTTCAAAATATCTTCTTTTGTATTCAACAGCCAGAAAGAAACTCTGTAAGTATTTATGGTAATACGAAACGTTCATAGCCCTGGTCTTTTTTCCACGTGATGGTGTTTATCAGACAGGGCAGAAGAAACTCTCAGCTCCTCAGAAGCATGAAGATTCATACAGATATTGTTTATAAAAGAACATCATTGGTGCATTTAGAAAGAAGACTCCAGTGTTTCTCAAGCAAACACCACTGGTGTGTGTGTGTGTGTGTGTGTAGAACTTACAGGAATTCACCCAGCGGTGAACAGGCAGGAAAAGGGGCCTGTTTTAGGGACTGTTAAGTTGCAGTACTCCAAACAGGCACCTTAACCCACTTCCTGCACAGCATTGTGTGTGTGTGTGTGTGTGTGTGTGTGCAGCAGCACACCACTCAGCCGTCTGTCATGACAGCTCATTATTCATACTTACTGCCTGCCAGCATGCACACACACACAAACACACACACTTCTTCAGAGAGAAGCACATGAGCAGGTCAGATCCAGTGGTGTGCAATTAGCACAGAAGAGGACATGAAACATGAAAAGAAAGAAGCAGATGTAGACGGGATCCAGGGCGTTCGGGTTCCTCCTCCCAAAACACACCAATCTGAGGGCTCGGAGGGGAGCGGCCCACATTGCACACACACACACACGCAGAGTTTCACTGTGTTAAAATGAAGAAGAACAAAACGCCTGGCAGTCTGAACCTCATCAGCAATGCTCAACCTGATTAAGTTCATTTTTGACTTGTGCTCGACACATGAGGAGCTTACAGACAATAATCCTGCAACAAAATAACACATGCAAACGTCTTTATGCCTCAGCACTAACACTGCTGACGAACACAGAGAGAGAGAGTACGTGGTTCATTGCAATTGGTTGGGTTTTCACATTAATTGCTCATAAAATGTCATCTGATTTTCATCAAAGTCACAAGCACTTAAGCTAACGACCCACAATTATATTTCATGATTCATGTCTTTATGGATCACATCCCATCATAGTGCTATATTGTTGTTTGGGTTGAGTTATTCATGAGCCACTTGCTTACCATGAAATATCATAAGTGTTTGTGTAAGTATATTACACACGTTTAGTCTATATTATGACTTTAATGAACACTTTATAACCAATTAATGCAGAAATCCAACCCATTCCAATGGCTTTACCACCACTTTAATAATCAATGTCAGTGTCAATGTCATTTTTGCGCTCGTCATGCAGGCTGTATATTTTCCCTGAACATGCAAGCAGGCTTGAGAAATACTCCAACTGAGAAACAGTAGCAGCTGTGGTATTTAAAATACACAGATTGTGCTGGAGTTAGTGTGTAGACTATATTGTTTACATTTTAATACATTTCATTCAGTCTGCGAATGCAATTTAAAAGCTTTCGTTGCGAAGAGACCGACTGCATTTACACGGTTATATTAATTGATTCTTACTTTGAGCAATAATGTGTGTTGATTATATTAGCCAGGTGCTGAAAAAGTGGAGGCATGGTAAGTTTTGAGCAAGTTTTACAGCTGCTTACACTTACAAACATCCTTGTGGTTGTTGTTTGGTCAAAAACACTTCAATGGTTTAGTAAAGCTCAGTTATAAGCTGTCTGTCACAGACAAGGTGTAAATCAAGTCCAAGAAACTTTGTTTCTGTGCTGATGGTTCATGAGTGACTGCAGGTGAACCACTGGCCTTTATCTGCTGGATCAAGATCATAAACGAATAAAGAAGGGACTCTGACTGCTAAAAGTGCTCATCTGCATTTCTTGATGCTTCAGCGCATGACTGCTGAGCTCAGCAGCTTCAGAAACGCAACATCATGACGCTGTCAGCATCTGTGTGTGTGAACGGATCACGAGTCCAGAGATTTCCTCCAGAGAACAGTCAGCTACACGTACTCTCTCACTGCTCACTACTCACCAACAAAAATACATAATTTGTCTCCAAAATATTCAGTTACATGTCCCAACAAAATGGTTTAGAAAACGATGAGCTGCGGGACGAGTGAAATGGCTAAAATAATTATTCTCAGAGGCTCATCTCTGTGTGTTTGTCTACGAATCTCAAGGCCACGTTTTTTTGAAAAAGTAGTATGTAAATGATAAATGAAAAAGGGTCAAGAACCGATCCCTGTGGGACACCAGTCATAAATAGATGGTTTTGTTTGAACAGCTAAGCTAGTTTTGATCTGAATATGACCTGAGAGATTTGAGAAATAAAGGACCAACAGTTCCTATAGACTGCAATCTATGTGTAAATATAATATTGAACGTGGCCGGCAAATCAAGAATATCTGCTTCATATAATTCAAGGGTCGTCTCAGTACAATGATGAGAACAAAAGTCAGACTGAATGTAAATAACTCAGAATTCTGTTTCTAAAGCATCACATTCAATGATCCTTTTAAAATATATAATTTCCCTAATAAGTGTTCTTTTTTAAAAATTAGCTAAAGGCAACACAAGAACACAAGAAAGCGACCTTGTGGTTAAAAGAGTCCACCAACACTTCCTGTCCTTTCTGCGATCCTCTAAAAATGATCAGGAAAACTGAAACATTAAAGATTTAAACCTTTGTCAGCCACACACAGAGTAATATATCAGAGCTTGCATGCTGACAGTCACAAAAACTAGACACTAAGTCAACAGAAAATATGTGAAGAATACCCTTCTGGGTCTCAGACCTGCTGTTAATGTGAAGTGAGCAGAGAAGACTGTGAGGACTTCACAACAACATCCAAACCCTGCGAGGCTATGTGCCCTATAACCCAAGGAACATGCTTTTGTTTTGACTTGAACAGTTCAAGTGAGCTCTTCAGCCTCTGGCCATGCTGAGATGTGTATTTATCCAAAGCTAACCCCTTTGGCCTTGAAAGAGCGGCAGGAAAACATCCAGAGGATTCCGGACGAGAGAGCGGCTCTCCACAGATAAACAACCTCTTTTCCTTTCAGTGCTGCCCATCATCCACCCTCTGCAGGACAATTTAACCTGCGCAAAACACGTCTGGAGATACTACAATAACAGAGCCGTTGTTTGTGTAGAGCACAGTCTGCGGCTACGCCCCGCACTCCGCAGATCAACTTGACCTCAGAGCATCAACATCCCTCCACACAGGAGTCCAGCAAACAGATGAAGGAACCACACTGATACTCTCCTGACGAGGCTCTCGTGGGCCATCTGAGCCAGGTTTGGATCGATCCCAATCAACCTGCATTAGTCAAAACACACGTAGGCTTTTGTCTGTTCCTCACACAAATCTTCATTTAACTTCAATCATGCAATCATGTGAACTGCTCTCTGAATGCTTGTAAACTCCAGTCCCCGTCAGTGCAATCTTGTGTATTTCACCCATAATACCTCTTGATCGTCTCATCTTCAAGGACTAAACAGAATCGCTGTCTGTGAAGTATGTCAAATAACACAGACTTTTGCTTACCATCATCAGCTCATCCAGTAAAATAAGAGCAAAAATCTATACGAAAGTTGAGTAATGTAAGCTGACCCTGAGATATAGTTAGTGTTGTTAGGTGGAAAGCTTCTTGATGGATTTGTTTGATCTTTTATCTTCTCCAGATGTTATCGGATGGGCTAGAGTGATATGAATTATTGTGATGTTTCTATCTGGACTCTCATTCTGATGGCACCCATTACTGTATAGGATCCATTGCTGAGACACTGATGCAATGCCATTTTTCTCCAAATGTGATGAAGAAACAAACTCATCTACATCATAGATGGCTTGAGGGTGAGCACATTTTTAGCTAATTTACATTACTAATTATTCTTGAAGGGTTGGAACAGGATGAGAGATGGTAGGTGTGCTCTCATTTAGGTGGACTATATAATATTCCTGAGATGTTGTGAAATCTAAGATAGAGAGGAATTCAGCACACTCACCAGATGAACGTAAGGCACAAAGTATCCGTACAGGGCCGCAGGGATGCCAAAGGCCCATATGCGGTATCCCAGAGACCTCCAGATGTGCACGTTAAACACCCTGTTGAGTGAGGGACAGCGGCTGCCCGACTTGCTGCTACTGACGGGTTTGGGCAGCAGGGGTTTGTAGGTCAATCCCGCCAGCATGAGCAAGAACATGAAGATGCTCAGCACACGCATAGTGTGGGCGAGTCCCACGCGTTCCAGCAGACCGGACAGCATGAACGGGAGCGTGATGGTGAACACACTGCTGCCCGCCGTCACGATGCCGTTCACCAGGCCCAGCCTCCGCTTGAAATAGTGCCCTAGGATCACCAGACTCGGCTGATATGCGAAGCTGCAGCCACAGGCGAACACTATGCCATACGTGAAGTACAACGGCCCCAGAGACCTGCAGAGAATGAGGATCAGACTGTCAGAATTCTTCAGCGTCTCTTAGTTTAATGTTTAAGTCATGAATAGGTTGATTCTTTTAAAGAACACTTTCAAAACATTCATCTGTTTCTCTGGCCCACCTCAGATTAAAAAAATTCAGTTCGGTTCTCCTCATGCTAGTGGCAGAAGAGGAGCAAGTAGTTATACAATCTGTGTTGTGTGTGTATATATATCTCTAATAGATAGAATAGAAGAGGGTCAAGTACAGAGCCTTGTGGAACCCCGGTGTCTGACCAAAACGAGTATGATCTGTACAGTGCTTCAGAATAAAAACATTTCATCGTCAGGTGTTCAGGATGTATTGCTCTATTGATCATGCAGTGGATCCATCCACATGTACAGACACATTCACTGCTCCCTTTTGAGAGGGAACATAAAATCACACAAGAAGGATAGTACGCTATAATAACAGGAAGGTCAGTGCAAATGGAAAGCTATCACTCCATCCTGTTTATAGTCCATTGCCTAAGCACTAGTGAGCACACTCTTCATTACATGTAATAAAAGCTTTAATTTTACTGCTTAGCAATAAAAAACCTGAGGTTGAAAGTAATGCACTTACTTGACGAAGGAACTGGCCAGAAGTCCGACAAACGCCACGGCTGCCCCTCCTACTGCTGTGATCCGGCAGCCGAGCAGGTCGGTGAACACACTGACGATCGGCGAGCAGAAGAAGATCATGCCCATCGAGAGAGAGCCGACCCATGCTGCACACACACACACACACAGAGAGAGAGAGAGGTCATGTATATGAAGCAAATGTGTTTACATGTGTGTGATAACAATCAGCTCATTATAATATCCTGTTTTAAAGATTTACATTAATAACCAACAACACAGGCCAAAATAATCAAGTGGGATGAAAGATTGTTCATTTGTAAAGCAATTAATTCAGCAGATCATACAGCATGAGCATTATTGTTTCCAGCATGATATAGCGTTATAGTGATTTACTGTCAAATGATTCATACTGTGTTACTAAGATACTCCACAGCAATACACACAGACAGAAACGTCTGTCTAACTAACACACAGACCTCCGTTATGTTTCTGTGGCATGACACTGACTGGTTTTACTTCAGGACGGAGAGAACACTGCTGCACAAAAGTTAATTGTGCTTTTTAATGTTTTATCATGCACTGGATGACAAGCATCGCTCAAACACTCCTGAGTTTCACTCACGATATTCATTACTGTCCTTAATGCTGCAGTTTCACATGGGAAGTCAAAGTGGTCATGTGATGATCTGGGTTATGCTTCCAGTGTCTCGTCTAACTTCCCTAAAATCATCACATAAGATACTCACGATGTCCTCTTCTACTTTACTTCACCAAAACTCTCCTGAATCTTGTATGAAAAAGGGTTTTATTAAAAAGAAATCCTATTCATTTTATAATAAGACAAGGAGCAGTGATATGGCGTCACTGTGAGACCAAATGTGGTGCACCTTCTGCTAAAGAGCAGGACCTGAGTGAAAGTCCTGTCTATATGATTCTTCACACACGCCAGCGAGTAGCTGGAAACACACTGTTAGCACAGCAAACAAAACACACTCGCGTGCGTCCAACTGTCCGGACTGACAACAGACGGCCCAAACACACACAGCCACGCATTACACACAGCTTCACACCATACAGACCATATCAAACTCCTTCCATTTCAGCTCTAAACGCAGATTTAAAATCTAATAGCTCGGTATAACTGAGGCTGCAAATTTAATTCCGTTTTCATCTGATACTTTAAGTGCAGTTAAAGCGATAGTATTACATTAAACCCCATCTATATCCGGACTGTGTCCTGCATATATGCTGCTGATTTGAAAGCTCAATCTTGGACTTCTGTTACGAAATAATAGTATCAGCTCAAACTATTTAATTACTTTATTTCATAAAACAAAAAATAAAAATAGGAAGAACGGAAAATGCAAGGAATACATTTAAAATATTACTCACAAATGAGTAGTGATTTGCTGGAAAATAAAGATGTTTGGTAACATTTCTTATGGTTTTAGTTTTAGTTAACCTTTAATAACCCTGGGTGAAAAAACTAAAAGCCATCATATCCCATATTGAGGATTTCATAGTGCCTGACAGCAGCGAGACACTTCATCTGTCCTCTTCATAACCACGTCCTCAGAAGTTTCTGTTGTGCTGTGTTTTCACTCTGGACCATGGAAACACCAAACTACGGAAACAGAGAAAGGCGTTGCTGTCTCTTCGCACAGAGTTATGTCCTCCTGTTCCTGAAAAGCGAACAGCAAACAAGCCTTGTGCCTCCAAACACTTGACTGTGTGACGCAAAGAGAGAACTGAGAGCCAGTCCATCTCTGTTCCTGCCTTTGTGCTCAGATCCATCAGTGAGCCTGAGCACTTTACACACCACTGACAGGAAGTGATGCGCTGTGACCACAGGATTCACAAACACTGATATTAATGACCATAAAGCTAAAGATTATTACACTTTGTGATAAGATTGTGGTTGTTATCATTAAAGTCCAGAGTGTGTTGATCTGTGTTTATGCTGACAGAGGTGAGCTTTACAGGATAAGGTACTTCAGCGCTCAACAAGGGCAGTTTTAATTCAAGTTTAATAATCAAACTGCATTCCTAATCAATTTAATTCGCACATTCTGTTTTTCATAAAACTAAATATAACGATATATGAAAATTCTGCCCTGTGATGAGAAATGTGTCTTATTCTGTCGGAGTTATTATGATGAGACAATTCCGTCAAAAACGTTGGTCATCAAATGAATGTATACAGCTAAAAAGTCCTTTTATGCTTTGTAAATAATGTGCTGTACAACGAGGTTGTATAAATGTTTAAATGAAAATGTAAAATTGATATATGTCTTAAAATGCTTTGAGAAGTGAATTGTACTGCTGAATAGGTCCTGTGTTGAACTGAATCTCAGTTTTCGGAGATGTGTGTGTGTTCTCCATCACAGAGCTGGTATTGTACAGACATACGGTGAATATGACTTCAGGAGAGTCCTTTAGTGACCTTTTTTTATAAATGTAGACGTGTTTTTGGAAACACACTAAAAATATCAGCCAGACGCACGTCTTTGGCTATTGTGCCGTGTCTCACGCTGATATTTTGAGCATCCCAGCACAAGTGTTTTTAAGACGGTGTGCTGAAGTTAAAAATAGTCCAGCTTTTACAGAGACGCCTGGAGACCCTGTCCCATCTGAGCAGACGCCTTGAAGAAACTGCTTCAGACGTCAGATCAACAGCACTGCGATGATAATATCACTCTACATTCTCAATCATTATCTGTGTCCCTTCCATCCAATAATTGCAGTAATATTTGTGCTTGCTGTTGAAAAAAAACATCTCAACTTTCAGATCCTGTTATAATGCATTTTTGACACACTTTGGTTTCAACAAATACTATGTTTAAATAGGTTTAGAAAGTTTGAGGTTTTATAAGCCTTACAGATAGATTCCTCACACTCAGATTTGGGCTGTGGAAGTAAAAATCCCATTTATTTGTGTTCATAAGAAAACTTATAAAGTAGACCCACTGTGAGCTCTGAGGATGTTAACGATGAGGTGTGCGTTTTTAAAATCTGTTTGCATCATTTCAACTTATTTTGTAACTAAGCATGATTTGAACTGCTGGAGAAAAACTACATTACCCATGATTCTACTGAAAAAATCCCCACCAATCACAGAGACACCAAAATAGCTCTTTTAAGCCCCGCCCAACCCCCATCAACCTGTCAAACTACTTCAATATTTGTATGCATTATATTGATATTTTTTGCTGATATACACTCATCATCAGTCACACATAGTTTCTGCAGTGCTTCATGGGATTGTAGTTCTTTCTCTAATAAAGATGTTAAGTCCACGTCTTGCACTTTTGTGTTTTTTTCCAATACTTTCTGTGCTTCAAATCAAAGTCAGTCACACACACACACATTGTGTTACCATGTTTTATGGGTTCATTCCACAGGTGTAATGGACACCAACACTACATCTAATCCTACCCCTCGCAGGAAACTTTCATGCCTTTTCAAAAAACTTTCCTTTATGATTTATAGGCTTGTTTCCTCGTGGGGACAAAAAAATGTCCCCACAAGGACAAAATTTACTGGTATTTTAATCCTTGTGGGGACCTATGGTCACTTAACGTAATAAATGCCAGACACACACAGTACAGGGTCCACAGCACGTCGCCTCAGGCTCTTCCAGAAGATCACAGAGGCTTTATGGCATCAGCCAATCCTTCCGCAGAGCATTTCCAGCTCTGAGCTCGTTACCCAGAAGCACTTCTGATCCTCAGCGTGACTCTGCAGAATCTGAGAAGGCTTTATGGGGATCTGTGCACAGCTGGGACACATTAGTCGGACCGCTGGAGGATCTGGCAGCAGATGAGCCAAGAATACAGTAACGTACAGGACAGGATTGCTGCGGCTGAGAGGAATCTCGCTCTGCTCGTTTTTCTTTGGACAAAGACAATAATATGGAGAACTGAAGTAGTGTTTCAGGATACAGACAGGCCTCAGGCATCCAGAGAAAACTCAAGTGTCCTGGGCTGAAAACTATCTCCTGTTGTGCTAAACCTCTGTGGGTTTAATTTGCAACTTGCCAAAAATCAATACTTAGAGGAAAAATAAGACATCTACAGACAGATACATCTATTTTAGATGGTTAGAGACTAGACAAATACATAAAATTAGATATTATGAATATTGCATATTTTTAAGTTGAAGTTTTAAGATTAAGCTGTTTTTAAATTAAAAAGTTTTAAATCTTAAATTTAGAAACTTTTGAAGTCCTTAATCGTTTCACACTGTAGTGTTTGACGAGCGTTTTTGGGTTTCCTTCAAAAAATTGGTGACTATTAAGCCTCTTATTAAAGCCCCAACAAGCTGACCACAAAGATCTAGTTAATTACAAGCTGATCTCAAATCTCCCTTTACTGTCAAAGATACTAGAAAAGTTAGTATCCTCACAATTATAACTATTAATAAGGAAAATGGTATCTGAGGAGTTGTAATTCTATTTTCCTGCATCTATCTTCTGATCGTGGTTGTCTCTTATTATTAGTGTTATTGGATCTCGCTGCGTTCAACACCATCAACCACAACATTCTCTTGAATAGACTAAAAAAACTATGTTCACATTGGTGGAAGTGCCTTAGCATGTTTCAAATCATATTTATCTGACCGCCATCAGTTCGTAGAATGAGGAGGTATCATAACAATATGGAGGCATCACAAGTGATATATGAAGTACCTCAAGGCTCGGTACTAGGATCGCTACTTTTCACACTTTACATGTTACCCTTGGGAGATACTATCAGGAGACATGGTTTTAGCTTTCACTGCTGATGATACTCAGCTCTATATTTCTTAGCAGCCCGGTGAAACGGACTTAAAACTTCTGCATGTAATAACCTAAAACACTGTCTTACACTTGATGGCTGCTCTGTCAATTCTTCATCACCTGTTGGGAACCTATGTGTGCTATTTCCTTTGAAAGGTTAGATTAGGTAATGCTTTATTGGGTGGTTGTTCTGCATGCTTGATAAATAGACTACAGCTACTGTAGAGTCCTTACTAGAACCAGGAAGTATGAGTATAATGGCCCGGATCTGTCAACACTGCACTGGCTCCCTATCAAACAGTATTATTAAAAAAAAAACTACATTTATTCCTTTTTTTCTACCCATACCAGTTCATCTCAGTGATATAGATTTTTACCTTTTGAAAAGTTACAAATGTTGAATATTTGCATGCACATCGAGGCCCTACATTAGTCACAAAATAATAAAAAAAGTAGCATTTTGGGTCAAACTAGACCCAAAATACATTAGGAGGTTAATAACATGTGAAAACATGGCAGAAACTAAGGTCATGAAGCTGCAGATGAGCTCCTCCAGGCCTCAGACGCCTCTGAACTCCTGTTCTCTCCGCTCATATCAGGCCCTTATCAGCACATGAGCAGGGGCCACATCTCCTTTCCCACAGAGCTGATAGGGTGATAGGGTGATGTTGCCATGCTGTAGAGCGGAGGCGATTGGTGCCGCCCCTCGCCATTCCCGTGTTTACCTTACCTGTTTATCTACAGGAACCTTAACCTAAAGAGTGTGTCAACACAGATCAAGAGCTCTGTTGACTATTAACTCACATGTGTGGCAGCGCACGTGTCGCCTGCTTCACCGCGGACCCAGGCCACACAGCACTGCTAACATTAAAAGTAAAAACTGCTCATAAGTCATGTCTAACCTGTTTTTCTCGTGAATGCTGCGATGTCACGGGTGATTTACAAAAATGTCAAAACTACAAACACGAGTACACCTCTGTATTCTGAAACTGCACAAAACCACCACAGCATGCTGATGAAAAACAAGCTTATAATAAACATAACCACTAATTAACATCATCTAAGAAAATGACTGATTACACTTTAGAAAACAGGACCAAAGCCAAAGCAGTGCTGGGGAAATTTACTTTTAAGAGTAATAAATTATTGCATTACTTAGTTACTTTTCATGGAAAGTAATGTTATATTACTTCTGTGTTACTTTTGTCAAAAAACAGGCTCTTTGACTATACTAAAACTCAAAAGAGTGAGCCTCAATAGGAAGGAAGTGTCTCTGGATCTCAATGTTGATTTCTCTCAACACAGAACTGAAGAGATAGCAGTGGATAACAAAAATAAGTTGAATGCGTAACTACTAGCTGATGTCCAGGATTGGTTGTAATTATTACCATGATGCTTGTAAAAATGCTATTCAGAAGATTCATGTGATCTGGATCAGCTCACTTGACGCTGCTGGAATAATTCGTAGTTCACCTGAGCATCTCCTCGGGTCTTCACTCTCACTGTACTCATCCTGCAGTTACTGTATAACTCAATGCGTCTGAGACAGGAACCAGACACATGTCTAACATCATTACTCGGGTAGAAAATCGCATTTCCTACTCTAACTGTGTTTTGTGAGCATTGGGATAAGTCAGATCGGACCGGACAGAAAGAGGCTCATGGACTTACAGGAGATTCAAAACAGATCTGAAGGACTTCAGGTGGATGTGTGCCTGGCTGAACGGTTGCTAAGGCGCTCCGAGTGGTTACTAAGGGGGCTAGAGTGAGTTAACAGCAGGTCTTGTGTACGTTTTGTTTGTTACAAAGCAGCTTTACAGAAGTCACGATGTGAATGTTTATAATGTGTTTATGACACGACCAGTCAAAACTTTTTGAACAGTGAAGTTTTATAGTTTTTTAAAGAATTCTCTTCTGCATTTATTTGATCCAACACACAGCAAGAGAGTAATATTGTGAAATATGTTTACTGTCTAGAATAACTGCTTTCTATTTGAATAGATTTTAAAACGTAATGCATTCATGTGATTTCAAAGCTGAATTTTTAGCATTATTATTCAAGTCACGATCCTTCATAAATCAATCTAATGCTGATTTGTTCTTCAATAAACAATTATTATTATGTTGAAAACAGGAGTTACGTTTTGTTTTGTTTCTTTGATTTATAATAAGTATAGAAATATTTTGACTCCAAGCTTTAGAATGGTATTGTGTAGAATGTTACAATGCTGCTCCTTCTATTAAATACATACTCGACTGTCTTGAGCAGTAAATCAGCATATTAGAATGATTTCTGAAGACATGCTGAAAATACAGCTGAACATCATAGAAAACAGTTATATTCAACTGCTCAGTTATTTCACAATATTACTGCTTTTGTTGTACTTTGGATTGAAAAATGCAGGCTTGTTGAGCAGAAGAGACTTCTTTAACAAACATTGTTCAGAAGCTGGAAACTGAAACCTGCCCTCAGCTGCTTCTGCTCTTGACGGACACTGACCTCTGACCTCTGTGTTGGTGTGGGCACAGACAGCTGGGCATGATGCAATCCTCAGCGGCGTTTCACAGGAAGCGTTTCATGAATGGATGAAGACACTGGTTTAACGGACTGCAGTATTCCAGACCCAGTCTGTCAGTTGCAAATGTGCAGTCGGAGGACAAAGACAGCTATATTTGCTCTGTTGTCGTGTTAATGACTTCCACTGAAAGCAGCTTCATTACAATCACAATGTCCTCTCGCCTCTGCTGGGTTTCTGCAGATCGTCTACAGATCTTCACGAACACGCCAGGCATAAATTGTGTGTTTCTATGTCAGTACTTCCAAGATGTTAAAAACAAGGTTTGACAATTTTCTCACAAACACTATTTATGAAAAGAATATGGAAATAACTGCTGATCTTCCTCAGTATCGTTCTCTCGCAGGATTCACGATACCGTAGAAGAACCTTTGTGTTTAAATGGCTCCATAAAGAACATCTGAAGAACCCTTCTGTTCCACAAGCTCCTTCAGATTATAGAAAGGTAACAAAAAGATGGTTCTCTGACTGAATGGTTCTTTGTGGAACCCAATATTTTTCTTCTTTGGCATCGCTGTGAAGAAGCTTTTTAAGTACCTTTATTTTTAAGAGCGTACATACAATAAGTTTTGGGGGGGGGGTTGAGATATTGTTTAAAGTGAAGTGAGTTTATGCCTTAAGCAAGAATAAATATCTGCCAATTAAACAATCAACTTGACTGAAAGGAACACGTTTTCACGCCCTATTACAGTGAAATGAAGTGAAGTGACTTGTGGCCAGGTATGGTGACCCCCCATCCAACGTGCACACACACAGAAGTGAACACACACCTGGAGCAGCGCTGCGGCCCTCGGGGAGCAGTCAGGGCAACAGTGCCTCGCTGGACAGAACGCTGGTTATCTACTCCAAACACCTACAATCCCTGCCGGACCTTTGGGTTACAAGTCCAACTCCCTATCCATTCACATGTTTTAAGAACATTTGCATATTTATATAAAAGGCAGTCATTATGTTTTAGCAAAACGTGTAACATGAACTCAAGAGTTTTAAGCCCTGAAGGAGCGCTGTATGATGACTCTGAAGCAGCTTCAGACCTTCCTCACTGTCTCAGAAGAAGCAACGCGGCTCACACTGCACACACATGATAACAGCCTTCTGCTGACTATCACACGCTTCCAGACGTCTACAACAACTACAGGCATGTGAAGTGAGAACCTGTTCACTTTAATGAGTAAACGAGTGCTGTACAGGGCAAACCAATCATTGACAGAAACACTGACGTCAAACATCTTTGATCAAAACTCATTATTTGGGATGAAAAAATCTCTTTTAGTACATTCAGAAACAACGACTCAACTACAACATCTCTTGGTATAAGTACACTATCATGGGGTTAGTTGTCACACAGTGAGGCTGTTAAAGTGTCTCTGGCAGTGCTTCGCCAAAAACTGAGACTGAGTCTGTCCTCTAAACTAGAATTGCACCATCTCTGGTTTTTTATAGTTTGATAGAGCGACTGACATAGACACACGAACTGAACGCTTGTAGTGTGTACAGTGTCAAGTCTAAGCAACGTGTTTTTATGCTAGTTTTATTTCTGCTGGACAAAACAATGATTTAACATCTTTTATATTATCATAATACCATCCACGAGTTGTTTTGTGCTTCACCGAGCTCGAAAGCCTATAATAGATCCCCATGTTGTCACAACATATGCTAGTATTTTCTTACAGGTTTGTGCCTAAATATGAGCCTGCAGTACATGTTTGTAGCAATAGCTAACACACTATATGGATCAGTATTACACATGTTTTGTGCCAAAAATCATTAGGATATTAATTAAAGATCATGCTATTTATTTTGAAAATTATGTACCATAAACATTACATTTTCCTTAATAATGCATCGCTAAAGACATCTTTGAAGGTGATTTATTTATTTTATTTATTTATATTATTTATTTTCAAATAGTTGTATCTGAGCGAAATACTGTCCTATTCTAACCAAACACCAGACATCAATGGAAGCGTTACTTATTCAGCTTTTAGATAATGAATCTAATTTTTAAGAGCCTTGTTACTGGTTTTCTGCTCACAAATAGGATCTGAACTGAGATCCTCCTTGATTTATGCACTGTTACAACAAGCTTATTAATGTTATGATTTCCTGACACTAAAGCACAGTCATTTCTGTATGACTTTGTTTCGAGAGCAAGCGAGGGGTGTAAAGTTTCACTTTGCCGCTCACGCTCACGCGCACACGTGGATCGCTCGCTCTCCTGCGTTATTACCTGTTTTGAAGCGGAGGTCTTCGTCCTCATCGGAGCCGAACTCTTTCAGCAGAGACACGAACAGGATGCCGAACGCGTTCTGGATACCGAACACCGATCCGTTGCACCACATCGAGGCTAGCATCACCACCCAGCCCCAGCCGCCCTCCGGGGGCTCCAGCTGCTGCGGCGCGTCCGCTGCGCACTCGCCGTTCTCCCGCTTCGCCTCCGGCTCCTCCGCGGCGCTTGGAGCGGGCTCTGACGCGGTCTCCGTCATGCTGGTCCGGTCTGGATGCGGAGAGAGATAGCTGAGAGACCCGCTGATGATCTAAACTAGAGTTACTCACTCGCTCACTGAATGACTGTGACTGACTGCATGCTGCTGTTGCAATAAGCTATAAATACAGCGGGGCTGCAGAGGCGGAGCTTCGGAGGAGGCGCGCCGGAGGTTCACACTCAATAAAACACATCAGCATCAGCTGCGGCACAACAATACAGTTCATCTGCACACTTACAGACCGAGTGATCCCCCCCAACACACACACACACATACATCAGGGCTGTCCTTAGCTGACCCGGCCGGAGCAATATAGGGGTGGGCCCCCCTTGGTCCGTTCCTTACAGTGTTCCAGGTATTCAATCCGTGCACCAGCCTGTACTTGTGCTCCCTTTAGTCCATTCGTGATCAAGTTCCAGAGGGTGTGGGGGTCTATTCGCCATGGAGCCCTCTTAAGTACAGTGCCCCGTGAGATGGCTCTGTACACACTGCCACACACACACACTCTGACACACTACAAATATGAGATTTGACTAAAAGAAAAAGCATATGCTGGTAAGGTATTTTTTGAAGCTGGGATGCTCGTCTGAGCTGGTTTAATCTAGTCTTGTGTAGCCAGACCTTCAGACTGACGGTTAAACACAGAGATGAAAATGTATTGGGCTAAAGCCAGCCCAAACGGAAGAACAAAGTAATGGTACGCTTTGTCCTCGAAAGCAAACCTCCGAAGCCTCTGTGATGAGCTGTTATCTGAACGTGAAAGTACGAGTCCCTGGGGCAGGACCATTTCCTTGCTAAGTGCTCTGCTGATGGGCCTCAGGCCGAGTCCCCATCTTTGTTGGGCACCACAAAATAGTGTGTGTAAAATGAGACTTGCTCTATCGCTCCTTTTTCGACAGCGGCCGGTTGTCTGGATGCACCGGTGAGGGCTGCGGGGCTATATTCAGTGTGAATGGTTCTGTGCTGCTCTGAGACGGACCAAACGGAGCATTAACTGAGTGAAGAGCGAAAATGAATGTATTTTTATTGAACACATGTTCATCAAACACAATTTCTAAAACAGCTTGCATTGCTTGGAGACCGGGCCACTCTTGCAGTATTTGCATGCAGTTTGCCTCAAGAAAGGTTGAAAGGGAAGGAGTTTCCATTAGCAGAGAAATGTGTCTCTGCATCACTGTCTAGGCAATGGATGTGAATGGGTGCCATCAGAACGAGAGTCCAAACAGCTGATTAACACAACAATAACCCACAGCACTCCAGTCCAACAGTTAACATCTGGAGAAGACAAAAGCTGAAACTAATCCAACATTTAATACCAATCTATAATCCATATCAACACTTCTTCCAGTGAAAAAGTGTTCTGGTCTGAATCAGGAGAGAAATCTGCACAGCATTTACAAGCAAAAACAGATGACTTTTTCACTGGAGGAAGCATTATTATGGATTTGAAAGATAAAATGTATGATGTTGGTTTTCACTGCACAGTTTAGTAGTGTGGAATTTAAGCTGATTGTTTCTTTACAGGACAGAATAAGTCATGAACAAGTTTCTTTCAAAGCACAGAATCATCCTCCAGGAACTAAAAAAGTAGAATTACTGTGTGTGTGTGTGTGTGTGTGTGCGTTTTTATGACAAATGAACACATAAATGTGTATAATGACATAGGTATTACAAGAAGAAGGTGACTTTTCAGGACATTACCCCATGTCCCCAAAAAATGAAATGAAAATCAAAAAATGAAAATCAAAAAATGCCTGTAGTTTCCTGTAAGGGGTAGGGTTTTAGGATTTAGGACAATACCACATACAGTCTGTACAGTAGAAACACCATTACACCTATGAAGAGACCAGAATGAGTGTGTGTATATGTGTGTGTGTGTGTGTGTGTTTAGGAATTAATGATTAAAAATAATGATTAAGTATAAGACCAAAATTCACATTAAAGTACACTGTAAACACTGTAAATCCCCAGTTATAACTAACAATCAGTAAGTCGTGTTATTACTTGCCAAACACAATACTGTGCAAATTATAGCGATGAGTAAGAAATGAAGTCTTCACTCTGTGCCAAAAGAGTCACTGAACTAATAAAGGAGGATATAGAGTAAGATTATTCCTGCCATGTTTTCACACCAAACGAAACCACTCCGCTACTGTGCACACCTGAGCGTTACTCTAAACTTTGATTTATGCTGGATATCATTTATGTATCATGATTTGTTCCAATCGTGGTAATCAAATACAGTTTTGTAACATTTATAGGCCTCCTGCATGTTAACAGGTAAAGCTACATTTTCTGTAAAATATATTAATAATTATAATAATTAATCATTATTGTTCTGTAACGTTTTAGCAATACTTATTCGAGTAAGCTTTTTTTTTAATACTAATTTTTGGTTCCTCTGGCAAAAGAATTGGCCAGTGGTTGATAAAGCTGTAAGTTTGTATGAGAATAAATGTTGAAATTAAACACTGTTTCATGTGTTTTTATTAAAAGGAAAGACCTTTTATAGTTTGTTGTTCAGTTATATTTGACATTTAAATGAGTTTATGTTAATGTTGATTTTTGAGGTTACCATCATGGTGAAGTGTAGACCTTGTTGTTAAGCTATGGCTACATGAACATTGTGTTATTATGCTAATACCAGTGAAGAAATCATTATTGCTTGATCATTACAGGTGTTCTGCAGATGTAGGGTTTACCATGTGATCAAGTATAATGATGTCTACTATGTTAACATGTGACAAAAAGTCAGTTAAGTATGTGATTAACACAGACTGCATATAGAAAATCTCTATTAGGTATGGCAAAACATTATCAAGTAGGAATGAACAAATTTTTGTTTTTTTGTTTTAATTAAATACATTTATGTTCATATAACAAGATTATAACAAATAATTTCAAACTGGTTAGATTTTAGAAAAACGCAATTCAATTGGATGGAAAAGTTTGCCATAATTTAGTTACATTCATCCAACAACTTTTTTTGTGTATGGACTGAGAGAAGAGGTGCAAAATATAGAGAATCAAGGAGTCGCATGAAGAGTCCAATCACAACCCACAAACTCAGAAAACGCTTGGATTCGTACCGCCTCAATAAAGTGAGGCGAGTGAGCGACGCCTCATTGTATCATCACAGAGAGGCACAAAATCTCTTTCCAGAACATTCTCTTACATCGTACCTGGCTGGTGAAATAACCTTCCCATCACTATCCGAAACGCCAACTCCCTTACAACCTTCAAACGACTGCTGAAAACCATCTCTTTCAACACTACTTGACATCATAAAAAAACTCTTAACCCTATCCGTTCTTTCCCTTTCTAGCCTGCACTTATCTAAACATTGCCTGCTCTAAGAATAAGAATAATAATTCAGTAATAGGATTTGTCAGTTTCATAGAGACATGCTCAGAAGAATCAAGCGGCAGCATCAGAAGCATCATGATCGCTCGTCTCATCTCATCCACGGTCACAGCTCGTTCATAAGAGCACATCAACACAGATCCTATCATGTTCTCACCTCAGACTGTCAGGTGTATCGCAGAAGCCATCATCACCTCTCATATCACCAGCAGCAGATCCAGCCCAGACATACCAGACCGAGCGGGATAAGAGCATCAGATAAGAGCAGTTTGTAGCTTTGTAGATCACCGCTCCTATGAGAGAACCTAATATATTATCTGGTCTTAGAGAACGGACACTTTGTTCCTAAACATGTCCTTAACTGTCAGATGGGCTCGAATGCCGCTTCCTCTGTGTTTATGCTTGAGACATGCCATTGGTTTAAGTATTAATATATTTCTCTTATACAGAGCGGAGCCATTGTGTGTGTTTTTATTTCAAAAGAAAGATGTAATACTCACGTAAGAACTGAATATTTGCAACACTGTAGCACCCAAGAGATTTGCAGGGTGTAACAGATGCATAAAAAGATTAAAGTTTGTTGGGTACTCACTGTTCGTCTCTTTAGTGAGACAGTACGCTCTGTGCTACAGATGGAACCAACCAAGAACAAGACAGCATACATACAGGTCAAAGATGTTAGGATGTCTGCATCAAAAGAAATTCACAAAACTGGTTTTATGTACATTGAAAACACATTAAATGTAATTAAAGTGTTTACTTTTAAGGTTTCAAATAAGTTTCTGGAGAAAAAAATAATAATAAAATTATTTGAATAATAATAAAAAAGTAATGTCAGTGTAACAATATTTAATATTTATATACAAGACCTGCTTATTCTGACTTGTACATATTTAAATATATAAAAGAATAAGGAAGCATAGCAAATTTTATTGTTTTAAATGACTAAAAATTTGGGGTGAAAGTGATTTATATTTCATAAATTGATTTTTGATGTTTGTTGCCTGACGAGATGACACTGACCGAGAAATTTAATAAATGAAGGAAATAAAATATATTTCTGGCTCAGGGAAAACAAGTCATTTAAAACTTAACCCTAACCCTTTTCATCTCATGACATCACGATATAAACATACTAGCTAAAGAACACCAAACACAATAAAGACCTAACATAAAAAACATGATTTTTGAAAATGACAAAGAAAATCATCAACGTGTGTTCATTTATGTCACTGTAATGTCACTGAAAAGATCCTATACACTGCCATAAGAGTGAACATACACACAGGAGCCTGAAAATAATGTTTAATAATGAAGAAAATGTTAAAAGCCACTTGGAGGCTTTTGCATTTCAACTCTTCAGACATACTAATGCACTAATGCGCTTTATGATATGGTTTATGGTTTTTCATGTCATGTTATGGTCTTGAAGCTGGCAGCTGGGAAAAACGTCTGAAGGTCAGGGATGCTGCTAGAAACCAGTAAAGCTCGTTTGATCAGAAGATCATTCGCTCAAACAGAAACGGGATGATCTCAGGTCTGTGGCTCTCAAACATGAATCAGTAAAGCTGAAATTTTTATTTTTATTAAATTCCTAATTTTCTATTATTAAAAAAATAAAATTATAAAAAAACAAATGGGGGCAAAAGCCTGGAAGCACTAATACTTTTCTTTTTTCCATACTTCTCCCCATCTGGAAAATACACTTTAAAAAACCCAAAGGAACCGCTGTATCTTTTCTAGCAGCGTTTGCAACACAAACAGAAATGGCAAGCTTAGAATATTAATTAAACGCATTTTATTCTTTTATAGGAAAATCTAAATGACATATCATTAGGGTCAGATTAATAAACCGTGGTTAAACTGTTAAAGGACTGAATCGGCTGGTTGTGTGTATCTGAGTCAGTGAGAGGAAGTCAGGCGTCTGTGGTCTGGTCTCGTGGGACAGTCTGTGAGGCGTCTGTCGTTGTCGGGTGTAAGTCGTCGGTCCGTGCAGCTTTGGTGGCCGGCGTCTCTGCCGTCTGCTCTCCTCTCCTCTTCCTCAGGCCCTTCATCTTGCGCGTCTGGAGCTTGTCCAGGTTCTGTTTCTGCATGTGCAAGCGGCCTAGTCTGGTGCCGAAAGCATCGTGGGAGATGTTCTTCTTCTTCTTGGGCTGCAGGTCAAACAGAAGCACACGATACTCACATACTCCCCGGTGACTCTACAGACAGTTTGAACATTAGGGATGAAATAATTCACTCAACTTCACATCACAGAAAATGAGAGAGAGGTATGAGAGAAGGTCCTGCACGGTGAATACATCACGGCTGATTGTTGAGCATGACGTGAAGCATACCTTATTGCCTCGAGTACATTGTTGCTTTTATAAAAAAGTTACCACACACAAAAACATTAAGAATATATGAACTGAAATTTTACTGAACTGAAGTTCGCTTTCATCTAAATTAGACTGAATTATTTGAAAGCTGAAGCTAAATCAGAATGATTGGGAAACTATACTAGATACAACATCTGCAGGAAACAAACAGCAGACGAGCTGAATCAGAGTCGATAGTGAAAGCAGCTGCAGCGAGCAGCACTGCTGTAATACACAGGCTCCTGGACATGGCTTCATATAAACTCATAAACGCTGCTGAATAAGTGCATAATCCAGTTTGCTTTATATTAAGGGCTTTTAAAACTAAGATATAGTATAGTTAGGCTCTGAGCGGAAGGCTGCATGTGAGGCTCTACTTGCTCTGTTTAGTGTGTGTGTGTTCAGTAACGCATAACTTACATCTCATAGGTTTATTCCCTATCTGCAAACGTTAGAATATCATGGAAAGATTTCCTTTTTTTTGAGTTCACCCGTTCTTCCTCTGTGCGGAAAGGTTTCATAAAATAATAAACTTCACATTTAAAGGGTTGAGTCAAAATGATCATTAATAATATATTGTATGTATTTCATCTGCGGAAAGAGAGAGCAGAGAGAGTGAGCACCTGTGCTCTAAACGGGGTGGAGAGCACTCTGGGTATCTAGCCATGCCTTGGTTTCAGGACGTGTCACCGGGCCCACACTAGGGCTCACGGAGAGTCACCCGTATGCTTTACTGATGCTAGGCCCAGCAGCAGAGCGCTTCTCAATGACAGGGCCCTAAGGCTAACAGACTCAGCAGCTCAAAGCAACAGCAGACAGGGATGGTGAGAGGGCAAGACCTCACGAAGCAGACAATAAGGTTGTCTACAGGCTACAGGGGCGTGAGAAGCTGCTATGGTCGCTACGTAGACTTTCAGCGTGGATGGGGAGTGTCAAGTAATAGATTGGAATAAACCGGGCGATGAGAATTGTCTTAAGGCAAAGAGGTCTACTTCCACCTTGCCAAAGATGTGTGTGATTCTCTAATAACCATTTGGATACCATTTTATGCTCATGTTGTCATTTAAAATCTGGACACTATTAACAATGTCATTGTTTTACTGTGAGTGCCAACAACTGAAAGTTTAAAAATAAAACTTGGTGAAGTGAATATTTCCAGCACATAATAACACTGTTAATACACAGTAGTGTGTGTGTGTGTGTGTGTGTGTGTTACCTTGGCTCCTCGGGGCTGTTTGTGAGCGGTTCTGTACAGGTCGTCTGAGGCCATGTGGCTTCTCCTCATGACGAAGTCGAAGTTGGGGCCCATGTCCTGCAGCTGTATGCGGGGCGTGCGGCAGCCGGACTTCTTCAGCAGCACTCTGAGAACACAAGCAGAGCGTCAGGAGAGCGTCGCTCCAGCACACCTGCAGACGGCTGACGCAGAGAGGGGTTTACTTGTAGCTGCGCATATAGATCCTGCCCTCCAGAGCCGTGAAGTGAAGAACGTGCTCCAGTCCAGCCAGACGCACCGCAGGCACCTTCGGACCGCAGAAGAAATCTGAGAGCGGGAGAAAGACACACGGTCATCGTTGTGAATCATTATATATACACAAATAATCATTCCCAGGAAGCGTGTGTGTGAGAGTGAATCACCGGTCAGCAGGTTCTTCAAGCGCTGGTGCTCTCGGTCCGTCTCGAACAGCTCCCCGGCGAACACCAGCAGCGGTTTGGTGCCTTCGGGACACGTGTCCGTCTTCACACACACACACACACACAGATGTCAGTCACACGTCACACACTGATAAGGATGCTCACGAGTCGGGTCAGCGCGGTACCTTCAGGTCTCTCAGAGACACGAAGCTCTCGATGCCCAGCTCGAACATGTCCAGCAGGTGGAAGTCAAACAAGCGTCCTGTGAGCAGCAGAGACACGGGTCAGCACAAGCTCTGACTCTAACACTGACCTCTGACCTGTGACCTCTGACGCACCGAAGATTAGGTTGTTGGGCCTCTTCTTGTTGTGCGAGCCGAAGAGAAACAAAGAGCAGTCGGATTTCTTGGAGAAGAACTCCTGAAGGAAAGCAAACGACTGTGAGACCGTTTCTAAACAACAATAATAAGACAGTATTTTACTGAGTGTACCAGCAGCTTATGAACACACTATAAACACACACTCGCACTAATCTAACTCTACAGGCGTGTTGTGTTTATTCTTGTGATGTACTTGATGTGGAATGGCACACTGATATCAGAGCGGTGTATGATGAGCTCACCAGCGCTGTGGAGTCATCGAACGGCCGCACCATGTTCTTCCTGACAACACAAACATCACGATCACAAACACAGTCAGGATCAGATCTCAATCAGCCGTGGCGGAGCTGCACACTCACCTCTTGTAGAGCACGGCGTTGGGCTTCTTCAGCGCGTACTGACAACCACAGACAGAGGAAGAAACACAAGCAGTTAGGGCCAGCATCTCGTCAGTAAAGCTACTTCTGTGATCTCCAGCACGTGTTTACAGATGGAGCAGCATTTATTATCAAAGAAACAGCTGTCTGCGTATCTTCACGCCTCCGTGTGGTAGATGCTGATCCGTCTGGAAACATGTGATTTAATAACACACTCGTTCTGTGTGATGAAGTGGCTTCTTACACAGAATGAGGTATTTCATAGTGTTCTTAGCAGACACTGCATTATTAAGACAATTATGATAAGAAGAGCTCAGAGTTTCACAGAACGAGGTGTGTGTCTGATCGTGTGTCTCACCACGTCCTTGAGCGCCTGAGAGACGGTCTCGCTGGTGTTCCCTCCTTTGATGATCATGCTGTTCTTCTGGCCCTCGATCAGCTTGGGCTCGCGGCTCTGCAGGAAGCGTTTGGAGCGCCTCGTCTTGGCCTTCCTGAGGAGCCATACGTTTTAACACAAGAGCAATATCAAACGCTCAAGTAGGAACACAGACAGGTTTATTTCAGCCCATCTCAGGCTTTCTTTCATCTTTATACATTACTTATATTATTGGATCCAACATACTTTAAAAACAATAATATTGTGAAGTATTTTTACTATTTAAAACGCATGCTTTCGACAATATCTGTTACACCGTGAAGTATTTCTGTGATGTTCAGCTGTATTTACAGCATCATTACTCCAGTCTTCAGTGTCACATGATCTTCAGAAATCATAATCATATACTGATTTGCTGCTCAAGATAAATTATCAATACTTCAAACAGTGGAGGACATTGTTTTTTCCAGAATTCTTTGATTAGAAAGATCCACAGATTTGCATTTATCGGAAATAAAAGCTTTTGTAATAAGTCAAGTAATTGAGTCAGTCAGTAAAATTACTTTTATTATAGAAATTACTACTTTTATTTAGAAAGAATGCTTTAAACTGATCAAAAGTGATTCAGATAAATGCTGTTGTTCTGAACTTTCTATTCCTCAAAGAAACCTGAAAAAATACACTCCACTGTTTTTAACAATATATGTATTTTTATATATATATATATATATTTATTTGAAACATACTCAAATAAAAAGCAGTTATTTTAAATGGTAAAAACTGTTTTACTCTTCAAATAAATGCAGCCTTGGTGAGAAAGGTGACTTCTTTTTTTTTATTACAAACCTTATTTGATTAACGATACTGGTTAAGCTATGTTTTAATCCTTAAACCAAACCCTTAGTTCACAGAAACATTACTGGGCTACAACTACAGCTAGTAAACGTGAAGTGTTGACAAGTTTACTCACACGATCCCGTCCTGATGCGCCATCGTGTAAATCTGTATGCAGCGATGGGAACACGTGAAACTGCATGCAGTGAAGCCGACGACACGACACCAGCTTCCGGTGGCGTCCGGTAGTTTCATAATAAGAGTCGCTAAAATAATTTTCTACAAACAAAACAATAAAAAATACGCTAATAAAGCAGCGACAATTAAAAAGCATTTGTTTACAAAGTACAATTGCGTTTTGTGAATTAAGTTAGAATAATGATATTTTATCCATGTTATGATATGCCCTCTGTACACAGACTCAATAAAAACAAACAAATAAATAAATAACTGCTTAATCTAAATGTACAGTCTACCCATGCTCCCACCCCCTCCGAAATCTTTTTTAAAATTTTCTTTCTGTTAATTAAAATATAAAATATACTGTTATTTTAATTTAATTTAAATTGTATTACATTCATGCACACACTTTCGCTCCGAACATAAACCATTCTGTTGTTATGTGTTACCTGTATGTTTTATCATCAATTTGACTTGCAGTTACTCAGCCTGTTATCTGCTCTCTGTTTTTAACTTTAAGCACCTGTCTTCATTGAGTGACTCTGCACGGCCCTAAATTATGTTGTCTACAGCAGAATAGTGATGAGATGTATGGCTCTTTGACGGGATCCGGATCTTTGCGATCTGTTCCTTTTAAAGAGCCGTTCAAAAGAACTTTTGGCTCTTTAAAAATATTTCGTCAGTTTATTAAAGCCAGCTTTGGGGGCATCTCAGTTTATCCTAAAATAATCACTGGGAGGAATGATGAGGTGAGTTTTGAATTCAAATAATTAAAAAAAATCGTATCAAAAAGTGTTTGTATTTTACAAATAGTCGACTATATTTTTAATACAAATCTTTTTTGCTGAGATGACCAGTCAATTTAAGAAAACATTAATTATTTTGTATACTACATAAAGATGTAGTTTTGCGTTGTGATTACGGAATGACGTCATCATGCAAAATAATATGACAATAAGAACCTATTTATTATTTGTTCTTTGGAACTTCTGTTTTTGATGCCTGTTTTTCTGTAATTTGTTTGAATGTTCTTCAATAAAAATAAAATAAAAAACCTATTTATTGTGCATCTGGATGTAATGTTTTAATGTAATATAATGCAGCGCCTCAGAGAGTAGAGATGACAGGCTTATGCTTGTCAGATACTGCATGATGACATCACTGATATGCAAATTAGAGCGTGACATCATCTGGCAACATTGAGCTACTTTTCGGGCAGGCAGCTGCTTTTCTTTGGAAATAGTTGGCAACACTGATGCTGTTAGAACTCTCCCTATAACTGTTCTGTCCCGCGGAGGAGCTATTTTGTGTGCATCTGTGTGAAACACGCATAGGAAAAAAAGAACGACAGAAAGAACGGCTCCCACCCAGCCGCGACTCGGCTCCCATCGTTCATCTTTATGAGCTGTTCAAAAGAATCGGTTCGTTCGCGAACGTCACAACTCTAGGGGCTACACATATTTATTGGATGGAAATCCTGCCTTTAATTAAATTGAGTTCATCCGATGAATCATTTTTTTGAGTGTACACACAACCAAGAATAAAATTTTGCTTTGTAAAACACATTTCAAAATAGTTCAAAAGCAGTTCCAGAAAATTATACAATAAAGAAAGTCTGCTACAAAACATAAAACAATGAAACAGTCTCTCTTTCATTGCAAAAATGATTCTCACTTACATTTGGGCTCAACATTGCCATAAAAGAGTTAAAAACAGCGTTTAGAATGGACGAGCATTAAATACATAATTAAAATGCATTTTATATTTAGAAAGAAAGGAAGATTTACGGAATTTTGACCACGTCATCGCCTTTTCCTCTGTTACCTCTGTTTACCTTTTGCCGCCACCGCCTGTACGACTCTGAGCATGGATATTAATGAAGCTATGCGATTGGATCCACACATTTCCTGTCTCCTTTCTGACACCCGTTGTGGCACCTGCATTTTTAAAATTTTTCTTTAAATGTGGTAATTAACATTGAGCTCTACAATATTTCTATGAATAAATCTCTGACAGAGACCTATCCGATCGATCTATCACTGTGTGCATAGTTAATAAGCATGCTGACATCATTCATAGCAACAAGGTCAACCCCGCCATCACTCTTAGCTTAAAAGTTCTCTCTATTCCTTTATAAAAGTTTGCCTTAGCAGCTCTGTGAATAGGTTTTAAGAGAGAACTAATATAATCTATTTAGAACTTTTAATGGCAAGAAAAAATGTTTTGTGAATACGGGCCCTGATCTATACATCATAGATCAGTTTTTCTTCTTCTTTAGAAAACAGGCAGACTAAATAGCACCACAGAAGTGAACAATAAAAGATAGAAATGGCAAACCAGAAATAAAAGTATTTGTCAAAATTTGTAACAATTAAGATACATGATCGCTGTCAGATGCTGAGCCGACTCCGGACACTTTACTTCCCTCCCCGCATCAGACACCAACCTTGTTCTTGTATTTAGGCCATTAGTTTCGAGGGTCTTTATAAAAAGAGTTATATCCTAAAACTGGTGTTGAGTGTGTTCAGTCCCCACAATGTCTTAAAACTTGTGTTAAGTGTGTGAGGTCAGTCCCCTGAACATCCTAAAACTGGTTTCGAGTGTATGTGTTCTGTACCCACAACGTCCTAAAACTGGTGATGAGTGTGTGTTCTGTCCCCAAAACATCCTAAAACTTGTGTTGAGTGTGTTAGGCCAGTCAGCACAACGTCCTAAAGCTGGTGTTTGGTGTGTGTTCTCAATCCCCACAATGACCAAAACCGGGTTGTGTGTTTGCCAGACCCGACATATACACAAAACCTGAAAGGTCCCCACAAGTGACCACTGTGTCAGTCTTATAATTTTTTTTTTTGTGGAATATTTGAAACCTGAAGTGATATTTGTAAACAGGCTTTTTAGATATTGTCAGATTAGAAAATATCATTCACCTGATAGAAAATCAATGGAAGTGTAATTTCCTCACAAAACAAACATGCGTGTGAGTGTGCGCGTGTGTGTGTGTGTGTAGACGTACATTTCTGTATTCCTGCTGTGATCCTGGATTCTCCTCCATGATCCACACTATAGAAAACACACAGAGACACACTG
>JAUCMT010000048.1:796102-821687 GCA_032357475.1 Enteromius thamalakanensis | reverse complement strand
CTATATTTACTGAAATTCACAAGTCCACAAGTTCACAAGGCCAAAAGTGCCTGTAGTTGAAGAATCGCCCATATATAAACCTTTTTTCTGTGTGTGTGTTTTAGTAGTGTTTTCCTATAGATGTATCCAGGATTCATCTGTTATGTTCCTTTTCTGGATATGAATGCATCTTTGCTGTTTACGATACCTTTTACTGTAAAATTACTACTAATTTTATTATATTTTTGAAAAAAATACAGACTTGGTGAACAGAAGAGACATCTTTTGGAAGGTCCTAAATGACTGCGTTGTCGTTTTGATTAAACAAAGAGAAAATCATGTTTATTATCCCAAAATTAATTCAATTTAGCAGCTTGTGATCTGAATGCTCTTGTGTTTCCAGTTGAAGCAGTTCATAAAATGATTCAACCAAAGGAGGAAAATGAAGATGATATAGAGCCGTGTGGAGTAAAAGCTGAAGGTGATGGACGGATTAGATCTGACCCGAATGAGTTTAACTTTGACATTTATCAGCAATGAAATAAGTTTATATTGTACTTGTAGAAGTTCTGACCATGATTCATAAAGAAGAGGATGAAGAGGCGAGAGGTTCAGCCCTCAAGCGTCTGTACTGCAGGGAGTGTGGGAAGAGCTTCAGTGTGCCGGCACGCCTCAGACGACACATGCGCATACACACCGGAGACCGGCCCTACGGCTGCGCACACTGCCCCAGGAGCTTCACGTCTCAGGAGAACCTGTCCGAGCACGCCCAGAAGCACTCCGGACACAGACCCCACCTCTGCTCGCTGTGCGGCAAGGGCTTCTTCAGACCAGGCAGGCTGGAGATTCACCTCAGGACCCACAGCGGAGAGAAGCCCCACGCCTGCCCTCGGTGCCAGAAGAGCTTCAAGAGCGGCGAGGAGCTGAGGAGACACACACTCACACACACACAGAAGCAGCACTACTGCTGCCAGTGCCAGAGGAGCTTCAGCAGGAGCAGCCATCTGCGCAGACACATGCGCACACACACCGGAGAGCGGCCCTACGGCTGCACACACTGCCCCAGCAGCTTTGCCCGGCCCGAGCACCTCCGGGGCCACCAGCTCAGACTCCACCCGGGAGCTCTCTAAAGGGTTCGCTCAAGATCCTGTCATTAATTACTGACCCTCGTGTCGTTCCAAACCCGTAAGACCTCTTCAGAACACAACTAAGATATTTCTGATGATATCAGAGAGAGCTATCTGTCCCTCCATAGACAGCAACACAACTCAAATGATCCAGAAACACAGTAAAAACATGGTAAAACAGTCCATGTGACGTTAGAAAACTCCATGTATGCATTATGATCTAAAATGATGAAAAATTAGTAAATTGTTATTTTTGTTTTCTTTGAGTTCTTGGAGCGTCGCAAAACTGAAGTTGATCCACTGATGTCACATGGACTGTTTTACCATGTTTTTACTATGTTTCTGGATCATTTCAGTCGTGTTGAGACACAAAACCCTGTTACACTAACAATACAGATCTCAAAAACTCTCTTAGAAGCAGATACAGCTGCATGAGTCACAAAAGGGGTTCATATTTTATTTGTGTTATCAAAAAAAGTTTTCCTTATTCACTGGCATGAATAAAAAGGTTATTTTGAAATGGCATGGCGTGTGTTGGTGCTTGTTTGTCTGGTGTAGAGTCAGACCTTTTTTGCATTTTGTTCTATGGACCTTTACGGTGTTTCTCAGCAGCAGAAATTATCATAGCTGGGGTATTGATATTGAGCAGCAGAGTTCGACAGGAACTAGTTAAGATTAATTGACTGAAACAGTTGCATGGACCATAGCAACTAATATACTACAGTTATATAAAAAAAAAGTACACTAAACATGACCACATGTTAGGTGATGTATCAACATAAATGAAATTTGGTTTTTTAAATTATTTTAATTTGAGTTTGAGCAAAATATGTTGTACAGTAAATAACACGGCAGTGATGGTACATTATTTGTTTTGTTAAAGCTCTATTGTGAAGACATTGGATCTGATTAATTCTAGATTGATTTGTCTGAGACCGAGAAGATAATCTATATACTAAATGTATAATATAGATAATCTATATATGTGTGATGATAAAATCATATCAAGATATTTTTCTTTCTATAATCTTAACTTTGATTCTAATGTTTAGTGATTCTGTTTTCAGTAATTTACTTATTGAGAAGTATATGGACTTTGTGCTTTTAATTTAGAAAGTTAAAAAAGTAGGCATGAAGTCAGGCAGACACTGGCTTCGTTTGACTGTTTTTGAAATTATAAACTAAAGTCACTGACTTCCAGCAACGGTCGTATGCGTATCCATAAGAGTTTTGAGTTCTGGCTTCTTGGCTGACCTCTGACCTCTGATTTATGTGTTAGGATAATTTTATCTGGTGTTAAAGTGTATTTAATCATATACATATGGTGGTTGATTTGCTCTTTTATATATATGTATACATGTACAAAAGATAAAAACAAGACCTATAGCGGAGTAATCAGGTTGGAGTAAAGAGGTTAGGGGACAGTTAAAGGAACATAAAAAAAAAACAATTATTAGTAAACCAAAAACGAACATTTTATTTCTATTACGGCTAATTAAAAAACAAACCTTCACAAAATAATGTTCTGGGAACCTTGGAAAACATGTTCTAAAAGTAACGTTCTGGGAACGTTTAGAAAATGTTTCTGTCTAACCAAATACAAATCATAAAAAATGCTAGTTTGGATAATTATTGGAATGAAATAAATTGCATACATGTGAATTGTGTATTTGAATATGTTCTCACCGCCGTATTAAGTGATGTACATGCATTTATTGAGGTGCAGCTGAAAAGTCGACCTAAAAACGGACTTTTATTTTGAAATGTCGCATCCTGTGTGCGTGTTCAGACGGAAGTGCCTGACGGAGGCTGCACTCTTCTTCATTCGTGCTGGAGATATAGAGATACAGACAGGCGCACTGATCAGAAGACAGATGATCGACCCTCATCATCATCATAACCACCACCACTACTGATTAACCGACAGAGATCAGTCATGGGGAGCGGTAAGTGCTTCATAACACAGCGAGCTGCTGGAGCTCCAGGTGGCGGCTTGTTTGCTCCTGTCTGATCGTGTCGGTGTTTGTCGTGTCTCTCAGAGCCGGTGAGCGTGGTCTTCAAGCTCTACTGCCTGACCGTCATGACCCTGATCGCCGCCGCGTACACCGTGGCTCTCCGCTTCACCAGGACCGTGTCCTCAGACCTGTACTTCTCCACCACCGCCGTGTTCCTGACCGAGCTCATCAAGCTGCTGCTGAGCCTGGGGATGCTGCTCAGGTGAGTGAGTGTGTCTGCGTGTCAGAGTGGCTGACTGTCTGTGGGACTCGGTGTGTGTGTGTGTGTCTTCTCCTCACCTGTGTGTGTGTTCTGCAGGGAGAGCGGAGGCTTGGGCCGCTGCAGGTCTGTGTTGGTCAGTCATATTTTCAGGAGTCCGGTGGAGCTGCTGAAGCTGAGCGTGCCGTCGGTGGTCTATGCTGTCCAGAACAACATGGGCTTCGTGGCTCTGAGTAACCTGGACGCTGCTGTCTACCAGGTATCCGAGCTTCACTTCAGCACTGAAATAAATGTTTGACTGAGGGAACCAGAGAAGAGCAAGTGATGATGCTCAAAAGAGCTTACAGAGAATCGTAGTTGCGTTTCTTTCAGATCGTGTCAATATGAAGTGTTATAATGATTTCATCCACCTCCCATAAAGCCTGGACCTGATGTTCTCTCTTACTAATGAAGACAGAGTCTCTACTAAACTCCACAATCATGGGATTAATCAACAAGAGCAAGGAAAAAACTGACCCAAAATGTAAAAGTATGTATAATACAGTTGTGGCCATGGAGTCATAAGCAGCGCAGGTTTATTTGTAGCAGTAGCCAACAGTAAAGATCAATGAATATGTTATAAATTCCTTCCCATAAATAATATTTGATCAGTAATATGCATTGCAAAAGGCTTCATTTTTTGCATCCTCAGATTCCAGATTTTCATATAGCTTTATCTCATCCAAATATCGTCATATCCTGATAATGCACAATAACAGGTTTTTGTAACCGGAGTATCCTGATTGGCTGTCAGTGTTTTTATGGAAAAGTGATATGATCACTCTGTGTTGTTCTTGTCGTTCAGTGAACTCTTAAGTGACTGATGTCATAAATCTGTCATAATATCTCTCCGTGCCAGTTTTTCTTGTTGGATATGCTGTTGTAAAGACCTGAGATCAGCGTCAAACACATTCTTCACATGACCGTGTGCTTTCTGCTGAGTTAGTGTGTGTGTGTGTGTGTGTGTCAGGTGACGTATCAGCTGAAGATCCCCTGCACGGCTCTGTGTATGGTGCTGATGCTGAGCCGCTCTCTGAGCCGTCTGCAGTGGTTCTCGGTCTTCATGCTGTGTGGAGGGGTCACTCTGGTGCAGTGGACACCGCCACAGGCCACCAAAGTCCAGGTACAGCTGCAGATTCCAGTCTATCTTCAGAAAATGATTGACTGCTCAACACACATTTCTGATTGTTATGAGTTGCGCTGATAGGGCTGTGGTTTTCTCTGGCTGATCTTCAGGTGGAGCAGAACCCGGTCCTGGGCTTCGTGGCGATCGCGGTGGCGGTGCTCTGCTCGGGGTTTGCAGGTATGATGTGTTCAGAGGGGTTTATGATCTCGGTCTCCTGCTGAGGAGCGTTACTGACGCTCTGTTTGGGATCAGGTGTGTACTTCGAGAAGGTCCTGAAGAGTTCAGACACGTCTCTGTGGGTCCGAAACATCCAGATGTACCTGTCGGGAATCGTGGTGACCCTTATAGGGGTCTTCGTGACAGACGGGGCTGAGGTCCTGGAGAAGGGCTTCTTCTACGGATACACGCCGTGGGTCTGCTTAGTCGTCTGTGAGTAGCTCCTGCGTGACCTTTACTCCTGCTGTATGAAGAGCAGTCGGGTGTCACGCCCGTCACTGTGTGCTCCTGAATGCTGCCGGAGCAGTTTGACGAGTTCTCTCTCTCTCTCTCTCTGTAGTTCTGGCCAGCGTGGGAGGAATGTACACGTCTGTGGTGGTCAAATACACCGATAACATCATGAAGGGCTTCTCTGCGGCCGCTGCCATCATCCTGTCCACCGTGGCGTCCGTCATTCTCTTCGGCCTGCAGATCAGTGGGTCATCGCTCTTCGGAGCGTGTAGAGTTACACTTACATAATTATTCTGTCAGCATAAGATGGATCGTTATTGTTTGTTTAGTACTGATCTTAATTACATATTTAACATCAAATATGCTGGGGGTTTGTCTGGAAGAAGACCTGTTATAGAGCAAAATCTCCGAATAGACCACTGCATGGAAAAAAACCTGTTTATTTGTAAGGTGTCCTTGTTAACGTGAAATTATACATTAAAGTATAATGGCTTAGGGTTACTTAATTGCATATAAAAAGAAGAGCTTCAAGTGTTTCAGTCATGCTCTGATACGAACTCTCTCTGCTCTCTGCAGCGGCGACGTTCCTCATCGGAGCTCTGCTGGTGTGTGTGTCCATCTACCTGTACGGCCTGCCCAAACAAGACACCAGCCGCGTGCAGAAGCCCAGCGCAGACACAGAGGACAAACAGAAGCTCATCTCTGTCTGACGGACACACGCGCACCTGTGACGGTGAAGGACGGGGACGCACTGGAAGCTTTGCTTTACCTTGTTTTATTTCTCTTTGTATAATTTGATTTCTAGGTCTTGATGCGGACTCTTCTGAAAGACACTAAACACCGATGCCAAACCCATCACTGAATGTAGATGTGCTTTCAGACGGGGGTTTACTTTAAATTGCCAATCTTATTTGTTTAAGTGTTCTTAAATATTGACTTAAGCTGGAGGTGAGGATGGTTATGGGTTCGGATGGCAGTAAACGACAGAGCAAATGTTAGGGAAGGCCTCGTGATCCAGGACGATCTCTGAATCCAGACTACAGGGGCTCGCTTTACATGCATCGGTCCAAAACCTCTTCAGAAGTGAAAACTCATCTGTTTACATGCGCTTTACAGTTACTCCATACTACACCTGTGACGTTTCTGGGATCATTTGAGTTTATGGAGGGAAAGATAGCGCTCTGATATCATCAGAAATATCTTCATTTGTGTTCTGGGGATGAACGAAGGTCTTGCGGGGTTTGAAACGACTTAAGGGTAATTAATGACAGGATATTTATATTCAGGATTCATGTCATCCACCGGTGATGGGGTAATGCATTACAAGTATGTAATCAAAAAACTAGTAAGTGATGCATTACTTTTAAATTTGCATCAAAATGTTAAGGTATGCATATTACTGTTCTCCCATTTATTCACCAACTCCTCTCCTGTTCCTCTGTTGAGAGAGACTGGGAGGAAACCCAGAGGCTTATCCTTCAGTTCACTTTCGGTGCAAAAGAGCCTACCAAAATGCACTACATTACTTTAAAAGTTACTTTCCCAACACTGCTAGCGCTTATCAGCTCGTAATAAGATCTTATGTTTATGCTTTGATGCATATATTTATGTAAACATAGCCCCTGCCTGGGTTTGGGAATGAAGGTCCAAGCCTCCCAGCGCTGATACTGGGGGCTGTTGGCTGCATTACAGCACGTTTAAAAAGTGAACAGACTTGCTTTAGCCGGAAACGAATGCACACAAACAAAGAACACTTTATTTAATGACCAACAAACAGAAATTCACATTTTCTCCACCGGTGTGATGCCCAGAATCCTCATGCCACCGGCTAGAACTGAGCGGGAGGCGCTGAACAGGCACAGTCGGGCCTGACGAAACAAAGTGAGTGTCAGGCGTGACTTCAGGGTAATAATATCGCTTGTAATGTGTGTTTACCTGAGCCACGGCCGCTGGGCTTCCCTTCACCGGCAGCTCCCGATGAGCCGAGGCCACCAGGTGGCTGAAACACACATTGGAAAACACATCTTCTGATAGCCTTAAGTTACAGCGTTTAGCAATGTAAAGAAACTTGCGAGGGCCATTGAAAGCAGAGGTTATCTGAAAACCATCCTTCATCTGTGTGGTCATGTGACGCATACTGTAGCGATAGATGTGTGTCGATTCCAGTGCCTGTTCATGTTACTTTATACGCATTACATTCCTGCAAAGACGACAATCTTTACTTCTTTACAATTGCTCTTCTGCAGAAAATGATGACGGTGCGTGTTAAAGCATACGATTTGAAGGATCACGTCAAAAGCAGGTTGAAGGGTGTGTGAATGAGAATCTGCCGGGTGCAGTAAATGCAGCATCTGTATTAATGGTACATTTATCAAAATGAATGATTATTTGGTTTACAATAAAACTATTTCAGCAAAACAGCATCATATGTTCCTCA
This sequence comes from Enteromius thamalakanensis, assembly GCA_032357475.1. Taxonomy (NCBI): domain Eukaryota; kingdom Metazoa; phylum Chordata; class Actinopteri; order Cypriniformes; family Cyprinidae; genus Enteromius; species Enteromius thamalakanensis. Next base: position 814,318 of record JAUCMT010000048.1, on the reverse strand, counting down.
TTCTGTAGATGCTTCTCTGGTGGATGTGTTAACATTTGATCTGTGTGATGAGAGACGCGTATGTACCTGAGGGTCATGAGGAAGGTGACCAGGTGTCGGGGCTGAAGCTCATTCACCGACTGAAGCAGAACTTCATCATACCTGCAAACCATCAGCAGACCGGTCAAAACAAATCTTCACAACTATAGAATAAAGCTACTACTGCTACTATGTGATATACAGTGATAAATATAGCTGCAAGCAGCATTAACGTGGCCAAGCCCGCACACTGAGTGTAAAGCAGTGCAGAGCCGGAAAAACCTGAAATACAACACACTTTGAAAAAACAGTCAGGGTACAATATGGAGAGGTATTTCTCTGGAACGGTAGTCAATATCAAAAATCTGTTCAATCATTTCTGTGCAGCTCGGGCCGTAGATCATTTGAACAGATTTTTCAGTAGCAAAAAAAAAAAAGAGTTTTTGATTTACTTCAACATGGCTGCCAGGCACATTCATGGAAAATTACAATTAAGACCTTGTCAGAATCGCCTTAAACCAGGGAATCCCAACTTTGGCACGGGCTCTCGGTTCATGGTGTTGATGAAGCGTACCAAGTTTTATTTCAATTAATCAAAGTTTGGCCGAGATACAGCCTCCAAACAAACTTTAGGTTGTCTCGTTAAATTCACAACCTCATAACTTTAGAAATATGAATAAAAAAATCTGTTCATCAGTCATTTCTGTGCATCCATGTCCAAAGCTCATATGATCCAATTTTAGACAAAATTGGGCAAAATTTGAATGAGTAGCAAAAATAAGCAAAAGGTTTTTTTATTTACTTCAATATGGCTGACCGAAACATTAACTGCAAATGACAAATGAGAATTTTCTCTCACTGTTCAACGGTTATAAGCTAAAATGTGCATTTTTTTTTTTTAATCTCTAGACCCAAAGGTGGCGCTGTTCCCAACTTTGGCATGGACCCTCTGTTCAAGCTGTTGATGAAGTGTACCAAGTTGTGTTTTGATTGATCAAAGTTTGGCCGAGATACAGCCTTTGAAAGAATCATCTTAAGCATCATAACTGGGAATAACCTGTTCAGTCATTTCTATGCGGCTCGCCTAAAGTTTACGTCTGCCAAGTTTAAGAAAAATTGGTCCTTATTTGAAGGAGAAATAGCGAAAAAACTGAACACTGTACTTTTGTCTTAATGTAAGGTATTGAACGCGATCAGCACCAAGATCTTTTTTCTAGAATTACGGGTTCATAAGTTACAAGCATTTTAATTTTGAATTTTTGAACTGGTGGTGACGTTATAAAGCTCCCAATGTAGGTCAGATAACTATTCCTGGCCATCTCTACGTAAGCAGTAATGTTACGTCCATAAAAATTACTTAAACAGCCGAATCTTGGTTTAAAACTGGGTTTACAATTTCCTGATAAACTTTGTATCAGGCAATTGTGAGATGTATTCTCGCAACTGTGCAAAATTATAAAGTCAAAATAGCGAGATATAAACTTGTCTGAGAATTTAAGTCAGAATAGTGTAATATAAATTCACAATTCTGACAACATATCAGCCCTTAGAAATGACATGTGAGAACTGTGACTTTATATCTCACAAATGAGTTTAAATGAGACTATGTTGCATAGTTGCAACTGAGATTTACAAGTCTGACCACATATCTTGCAATTCTGACTTTCTATTTCGCAACTGTGAGAAAACTGAGAATTGCAAGTTATGATGCATATTCTAAGATGTAAATTCACTATTGTGATGTAAAAAAGTCAGAATTGTGAGATATAATGTAGAATTACCTGTTTTATTCAGCTGTGAAAGCAGGCTTCCATAAATAATACATCCCTTATTACATCATTCAGAAATAACTGAAAGAGTGTGGAACAGGACTGTGGTTGATAGACCTGGAACTGCTTCACAGATGTGCCTTCTCCTGGCAAATAACTGCAAACATGCCAGCACTGACAGAAGATGAAGATGAAGCTCACCTGAGCAGGTGCTGGAGAACCGAGACGCTTCTGCTGTCCACCAGAGGAGAGACGTCACAGCAGGAGTGTGTTTCACTCGCATGTCTTCTCAGCAAACTGTGAACACAAACATCAACACTCACGAGCAGATCTTCCACAGCCAGCTGTCTGACGGCACCCATTCACTGCTGAGCAAGTAATACAATGCTACTTTTTCCAGATCTAATGAAGAAACAAATTCATCCTAATCCTGGATGGGTGTTCATTTAACCGAGACAGTATGGAGTGATAGAATACAGAAGAAACACAAAGATGAAGTCACCAGACACATTGTTCCAGAAGAATCAGAGAGAGGCAGAGTAGTTTAACACTGTGTGTGTGTGTGTGTGTGTGTGTGTGTGTGTGTGTGTACCTGCAGAGTCGGGCGTGTGTGTACTGTAGAAAGACACCTGTGTCCCCGTGAGCCTGTAGGACTTTGTCCCAATCAAACTTATAGTCAGATATCAGCGGCCCCTTGAAGTCCTGACAAACACATTTGATAAACATCAGCACGCTATAAAACACACACACACACACTCAGTCTGAGCATCGCCGATGTCAATAGGAAATAAGGCATGGCCGTGTACCCTCTGTGTGTGTGTACCTGTATGATTAAAGCACTGATCCCAACCCTCTCTGCAGTCTGCTCCGGCTCCTCCAGCACTTTAGAAGCTGCACAACATATATTGTTATTAGTCATGTTAGTTTAAGGAAATTCATTCTCAGTGATTCATTACACTAGAAGCACAAACCTGAATTAAACTAATCTAACTGTTGACACAAGGGCTTTTTGTTTGTTTTTTCCATGCAGCTAGTGAACAAATTGTAAAGAAGGAGTAAAAGGTTTTGTCTACCTTATAATTTTAGCAACAGACTCTTTTTACATACTCAAAAAAATTGACATTTGAACTTGACATCTTTCTCTCTTTTGACCAGCGCAATCAATCAATCTCTTAAATATGTATTTTCCTCTTTTTTAAAGTCACAGAAACAAGATATGGTTTGTAATGTTGTGTTTTGGTTAGTGACGGCCAGTTATGTTATTGATAGTTATGGTTATGGTCAGTTATAGTTATGGATGATCAATTATATTTAGTGATGATAGGTTATGGCTAGTGATGGCCAGTTATTATTTTGGTCGGTTATCGTTAGATATGATCAGTTATGGTTACTGAGTTATGGTAAGGGATGGTCAGTCATCATTAGTGATGATCAATTATAGTTAGTGATGGTCAGTTATGGTTAGGTATGATCGGTTATTGTTATGGATGATCAGTTATGGTTAGTGATTATTAGTTTGGTTATGGATGATCAGTTATGGTTAGGTATTATCGTTATGGATGATTAGTTATGGTTAGTGATGGTCAGTTATGGTTAGTGATGGTCAGTTATGGATCGGTTTTATCAGTTATGGTTAGTGATGGTCAGTTATGGTTAGTGATGGTCAGTTATGGATAGGTTTTATCAGTTATGGTTAGTGATGGTCAATTATGGTTAGTGATGGGCAGTTATGGTTAGTGATGGTCAATTATGGTTAGTGATGGTCAATTATGGTTAGTGATGGTCATTTATGGTTAGTGATGGTCAGTTATGTTAGGTATGATCGGTTATGGTTAATCAGTTATAGTTGGTGATGGTCAGTTATGGATAGATTTGATCGGTTATGGTTAGTGATAGTCAGTTATGGATAGAGATGATAAGTTATGGTTAGTGATGATCAGCGATGGTTAGTGATGGTCAGCTATGGTTGGTAATAATCGTAATGGTTAAGGATGGTCAGTTGTTGTCTTTATGGTTAGAGATGATCAGTTATGGTTAGGGATGGCTAGTTATGTTTAGGGATGGTCAGTTATGGTTAGGGTAATCAGTAAGTGTTTCACTGTCTCACTGCTGGACTGCCTCCTGTTGTCGAGCATTCTGTTGCGCGCCTCCTCAAGAACGTCCTCCAGGAACACCACCTCCCCGCGGCGTGTGCTCATGCCCTGTACCAGCCCGAACGCCACATGAACACACCTGACACACACACATACACTTTTATCATTAAATGGTTTTCAGTGAAGTGAAGTAGGAGAAAATGTATTAAAACATAGGTCTTCAACCCTGTTCCTGGGGACCCACTGTCCTACAGAGTTTAGCTACAGCCCTAATCAAACACACCTGACGCAGCCAATCAAGTTCCCCAAGATTGCTTGAAAATACACAGGCAGGAGTGCTGAAGCAGGATAGATATATACTTTGCAGGACTGTAACCCTAACATCTTTCACATCTTACATCTTTGATCTTTGAAAAGATTATAAATGCCCCTCCATTGGATTCTGGTATTATTTATTTCAAGAATATTTTCAACCGTTTTTAGTTTGTTCATTGTTCGTGCTTCGTGTCAACTATGTTGACCTACAAAAAATATAGGAACAAATAAGTACGATGTATGTTTACGTTTGTTCTCTAAAAGATAATAAAAATGTTTACTATAATACACAAAATTATTTACATTTCAACTAAAATAAAATAAATAAACTTGTTCAAAATATTAATAAAATATATAATAGTGTCTCAAAGATTAAAATGGGTTAAACCATCAAGCTTTATTTTTCGATGAAACCTGCAGTGAGCGCTTAAAGCAATCATTATTCAAGCCACTATTTTATTCAGAAATTAAGATAGTGACTCTGAGGCACTGAATCATTTACTCACTCAAAATGAATCATGGCTGTGTGTTAATCAGAGAAGCGGAACAGTTCTGCTGAGACTATACGTGTGTTTGTGTGTGTGTACCTCTCTGCCCACTGGTGACCCATGGCTTGCAGGATGTGGAAGAGCTGCTGGAAGTGGTTGGTCTGACTTTTATCTGTCTTTAAGAGGAAAGGAGAGCAGAGCTGATGCAGAGAGACAGAGTTGTGTGTTTAGCAGTGATTTCTGACAGTTCTTACCACATAAATCATCTCATCGAAGCCGAACCTCTGCTTCCTGTCCAGCGCAGCTGCCACGTCTCTAAACAAACAGAGATGATTGGTGTTAGTTTGTGTGTGTGTGTGTGTGTGTGTGAGAAAGTGTGTGTGTGGGGCACACCTGGTGAGGTATAGAGACGTCCCGTCACTGCGCACCAGTGTGGCGTAAGATGACATGTCTCCGGCTCCAGACAGATCCACCACACCTGTGCCCTTCCTGAACAACCAACCACAGACAGTTATCACACCACCATTCATCACGACTGATGCACACATGTGTCCTTCAAGAAAGAGTTCACATGTAAATAATAATCCAGACACAAATCTGTTCAGAGCTGCTGGATCGGAGCAGATTTCTCTCCTGATTCAGACCAGAACACGCTTTCACTGGAGGAAGAGTTATTAGATCATCAACATCTTAATGCTGGATTCGTTTGAGCTTTTGTCTTCTCCTGGCAGAAACATTTCAAAACATTTCAGCCAGTTCTGGTCTGACTTCTAGATGCTGGGAACATAGGTGCAGAAAATCTGGTGATATTATCTATTCACTAATCTGTCTCATGCTGACAGAACTTGCGAATCCTCTCATTATAACAAAACTTAATGAGCTTTTAGGACGAGAAACAGCTTTTTAGTCATAATAAAGGCAGTAGGCTATAGAGCTTATAATCCATTCAGAATTAGTTTTGTGTGAACATTCCTTCAAGTTTGTAAATCAAGTTATTAAGGAAGTAAGTGTCGTACTCGGTGGTCTTTAGGAGTCCTCTGGTCATCAGCTCGTCCAGCACACTCTGGGTTTGACCCTGATGACAGGATTCTCCAGAGTAATGGTCAAAGTGAACTCCTAAACGCTGAGAGTGCATAGCATTTGCATTTAATGCATTAGGCAATGGTTGAATATCTAGAGTTTCAGATTAATTATACATGAACACATGAGTCCCTCAGGAAGATATTACCTGATAGATGCGTGTATATTGGTTCACAGTGATCTGACGGAACTGTCTCCAGAGCTCCAGGGCCTGGTCCTCGCTCCGCTCCAGACGTCTGAAGAACTCCGCAGCGGCCGAACGCACGCTCTCATCACGCTCAGCCTCACGGTTCACCTGCACATACACCTGCAGAACAACAGATGTGAGCGCTTGAGAGCCGAACCAAACACACACACACGCCTGTAAACATCAGACCTCAAACAGGTGCTCCAGGGGCCGGGTCCACAGCTGCTCCTGAGAGCCGAAGCGCTCGAAGCCTGCGCCCAGCAGACCTGCACACACCAGCCTCCGTCAAACACAGCTCAAACCAGCCTCCCCACACACCCCTCTACAGGACACCTCGTCACACAGCAGCTTTTAGACATTGCTCTGTTTTCTGTAATTAGTCAGATATGACAAGCTCCCCGCTCAATGGAGAGACCCCCTGGACGTGGACTAAAAACGCTCTGTCTCTGTATTGACTTCTTTAGGTTAATACTGGTTACTTACCAAACTGCATTCCCCAGTCGCCCAAATAATTGACTCGAATGACCTCTTTCCCCAAGGCCTTCTTTAGGTTGGCAATGAAGTTTCCTACAAAAGAAACCAAGCTCAATATTTAATGATCTGTTCCACACAAACACATCTGTGGGTGACTGAGGGAACTAGTTTAACTGGAACACAGAGCTATTTTATCTGAGTAATGGCCTTACCGATTATAGTGGATCGTAGGTGCCCGGCGTGAAACTTCTTAGCGATGTTTGGAGAACTAAAGCACAAAGAGTTCAGAGACGGCACAGAGCCACAGGCTAAAGGTCACACACGGTTCACCACAGACCTAGTTATTTACAGCTAGTTGGCACTAGGAACTAACGTACTAAGACAGAGCTATTAAAACACATTTAGTGTCTTCTTGTAGCCACAGAAAAAAACTGACTCACTGCAGTCTTTCGACTAGCCCATATGAATGTGTTTTTTAATGTAATTTTTTCCCTACCAAGCAAATAAGTAACCAAGTAAATAGTAATAATCTAGCTGTATTACCAAAGATTCAAGACATTTCATGGCATCACGTTTAATACCACACTGGACACTGTTATAGATGCTATTTTAAAAATTCTGCTTGTGATACTTTTTGCAATTTTCAGTGCAACAGTACAGTATACTGATCTTTGTCTTAGTCTCTTCAAGGGCTCATCAGACGCCCAAGATATGATTCTTTAGAGTCTTAATGAAAAGTCTATAACATATTTTGGTTAATATTTCTCAGTGGTAGTGTTAAACAACAACCTTTTTACCATGACAGCTCTGTTCACAGCCACCCGCTTCAGTGCATGTCCCTTTAAATGATAATGAGCTCTGCTGACCCCGCCCCTTTCTTCAATGGGGCGATGTTCTCCTCATACGGTTTCCCTTAGCTGCAGAACTTCGAACTAGCACATTATTAGGAAGGTCGACTGTCAAAGATGATATGGACAATTCTGAAGGTGAAGCTTGATCACGAATTATCCAAGCGAACAAACACCTTTTGGCGGTGTCAATCAAACAGTCATGGGCGGGGCTTAGGTCTGTGTAATGTTACACAGTCAGGTAAAACAGTGCAGCTTGAGTTGAAAAAGGAATTAAAAAAGCAATATGTGGATCTTTATCATTATATGCCGGCTGTCTAACACATTTCAGTTCAAACAACATGCAAAAGTGAATTTTGTATCTGTGAAGTCCTGCTGCAGCAGGTGCTGTATATGGAGCACAAGTACACAGATCAATCTTTTGAGAGGTGATGATGTAAATATTGTAATCTTAAAGCAGAAGGAGAGTTGCAGATCTCTGACTGAACCCACCTGAACTCCACCAGCGTCCTTCCTCCCTGCAGATGACGCAGAAGATCACTCTTCACACCGAACCCGTCCGGATCGGAGCGCAGCTGCTCCAGGAGCTTCTGAAGAAAACACAGCGTGTGAGAGACTTCCAGACACACCACACTTAGAGCAAAATCACAATGATCTCAGCATAAAGGATCCTAAATAAGCAGCTATAAAATTATATAGTAAACTATAATATAAAAAGTCACTCTATAAGGTGCATTTATTATAAACAGCACACAAACATCAAACAAAGATGGCAGCACTGGGTTCAAGAGCCTCTGATGTCCCTCTATCCATAACAATCCAAACGTTTCCATATTTAACACATTTCTAACAATTGCTCCTTAAACTATTATTAAGTAACCTAAACAATGCTTTATATTAATATCCAAGTATATATCCTTCACATGTGCAAAAAATGTTGTTTGGGCGCTGCACACTGATTTTAAAATAAACAGTGTGACATTTATGTTTGGTTGACTGTGTTTTAGTTTGATGAGAAATACAGTAGCTGAAGTGCTAGACCTGATGTTGTTTGTGTGTCATATTATATTAGAGTTATATTTTTGTAAACTCTCTCTTAACTCTCAAAAGCTTTAATTGAGTGGGATGAACAAAGAGTTTGCAAACAAATGTAAAGAACTAAAGCAATTTTTAACACAATATGCTTTGGATCATGAGCTGTTCTCCGTGCTTTTCTTGCCATCATTCTGAGGTTGATCTTGGTTTCATCTGTCCGAAGAATGTTTTTCCAGAACTCTGCTGGCTTTTTCAAATGTTTTTTAGCAAAGTCCAATCTAGCCTTTCTATTCTTGAGGCGTATGAGTGGCTGGCACCTTGCAGTGAACCCTGCAAGCAGCACACCTCAAATTAACTTGATATCAAAATAAAGGAATTCCCCACACCTGCCCGTGCAATACTCAACTGTCCAATTACTTTTGATCCCTTTATAAAGAGGGTGACACATGTTAAGGAGCTGGAACTCCTGAACCCTGCATCCAATGTGAATGTGGTACCCTTAAATGTAAGCTGAGAGTGTCCGTAATATATCTATAATTAGAATACGTTTCAGTAAAAAACAGCCCTAACTGTATATGTATCAGTGGACTCATTCAAGCTGTCAAAGCAGAAAAAGACAAACATGTTAAGAGTAATATGTCCCCACGACATGCCCTGCAGCCCAGGGAGACGTCGTTCTGATGAACAATGATTCAGGGCTGTTCACCTGAGCCAGGAGGAGTTTGTTGAGTCTGAAGTGAATCACTCCTCGGCCAGCGATGACGTCCTCCACCACAGCATCCCTCTTCATCTGGAGCAGAGAAACACACACATCCAGCAGAATCAGAAGATCTCCTGAAGAGCACTGACATAACCCTGTTCACAGTCTCGCACTGAGCAATAGAGAGAAGTCTCAGGCTTGGATCTAGTTTCCATGGATGATGTCAGCATGCTTATTAACTATGCACACAGTGATGAGCTACTTCTAGACTGTAAATATGGGCCCAGATGCACAACCCTAACACTGTCATTCACATTTAATCACTCATCAGCTCCATCTGTGTTCCTGTGAGCGTGTCCTCACCCGAGCGGCCAGGGCCTGTGTTCTCGTCTGCAGGTCTCCTTCATCATCATCATCATCAGTAACCGCTCCGCTCTGCAGCAGACGGTTCACCGACACTCGCAGGTCAGCAGCACACCTGACACACAAACACGGTTTATGAAGCTACATCTTAGACTTTTAATATAGCCTAGTAAAGAAAAAGCAAGGAATACATTTAAGGGAGCAAGAGCGCAACGTATGTGTTTCCTACATGTAAATACAACTAATCTGCATAATAAAAGTTACAAAAAGAGCTCTTTTAAGATCCTTTTTAATGCCATGACTATGAATTTAAGACTTTCTTGCTTTGATTGAAGAGTCTTTAAGAAATACCTTTTTGAATACAGCAGAAACCCTGTCAGTCATTCCTGAAAGTTACTAAAGTATCTAATCTCTGAAAGTATCGAATTGTGTCGCTGTTACTTTTTGAAGGTTACGCATCAAAGTTACTTTTTTTATCAACTGTGCTGGTCTTACTTTGTTTTGTTTTATTAACAAAAAAACTCGAAATGTATATATTTTAGTGACTATAAGAGCCCTTCCACGACAAAACTGAAATGAATGACTGAAGGAAAGGCAGCTGTCAGGGGAAAGATGGGAGGCAAAGTAACTCGCCTGACTTTGTTGTACATTTAACAGTAGCGCGCTACATGACTGAGTGCAGTGTTAAAGGGCAGGTGTCCTCACTGTTTCTTTGACACCGGCACTGCGGAGATGAGCGGGATGAGCAGGTCCTCGGAGAGCCCGCAGGCCCTGGAGAGCTGGAAAACACGCAGAGCGATCAGCTGCGGTCAGTGCTGTGCGTCGGAGCTCAGACTGACGCGACGCGGCGCGATTACCTGCTGCGCGACGCTCCTCCTGAAGAAGCACGCCATGCACTCAGCTCAGCTCACACAAACCTCGCGAGCAGAGCGCGCGTCTGCGACAGAGGACGCTGTCAGCACTCTGCGCGGTTTCAAAATAAAAGTCACCAGACGTGTTACTTATTTTTGTTTTATTCCAAAAATCAACAGGATACTAAGTAAAGATCATGTTAACAAATCATCCTAACAAACAGCCCCTTATGACCAGTGTTGGGGAAAGTTACTTTTAAAAGTAATGCATTACAATATTGCCTTACTCCCTAAAAAAAGTGTTACTAAGTTACTTATTATAGAAAGTAATGCATGCATACTTTTTAAATATGGCCAGATCTTGAGTGTTTTAATATAAGAAGTTCTATTCATAGCAAATGGAAAAGCCCTTTCACACGAGTGTAATGAATAAACCTCAGGCTGAAGAAAAAGTAAATTCACATCTGTAAAGTAGAATAAAACAACGAAGCACATAGTTAGTTTTTGAAGTTATTTTTGCTTGTAAGTCTTGTTGAACTGGATCATTAAAGGTCAGCAGCAAAGACATTGTTAAAATTAAAATGCAATAAGATACATTTTGTAATAAAATGTTTGCATCATATTCTGTTTTTAGATTATACTTAATCAGTTTTTTGAGAGGGAGATGAATTAATGCACATTCACATTTGGTCTAGAACTACACTGTATTCACACACCGCACACAATGCTCTGTATTTCTGACTTCTCCCAACATGTCAGTAGACTTATCAATTATTTCTCTAAAGTTATTATATTATATTACTCTAAAGTTAAAAAGTAACGCGTTACTTTACTAGTTACTTGGAGAAAGTAATATTATTACGTAACTGGCGTTACTTGTAATGTGTTTCTCCCAACACTGACTGGTTTTGTAGTCAAGGGTCACATATCACAAAACCAATTTAATGAATGGGATAGGGTGATTTCAAGATGATCTGGAATGGTAGACCTAGGCTATGATCAGGTTTAAGACATTGCAGTTAGCAAAAGTTCAAGAAACCATTAATTGCACAAAGTGACAGCTGAATCTGGAAAAATTCCATGAGAGGTGTATATTTGTTTAATTTTTTATCTTGGTGTGAGAATGTTAAAAAAATAAGACTGATATCATAAGATACCAAGGATCATTTAGCTTCAGACAAAACACATTCTCATGTTAGCAGACACATTTGCCATAAAATCCTCAACGCACATAAAATATCATAACGAAATACTATCAAAAATGTATCTGGTGGAGTTGACGGAAAAGGAAAATCTAAATTTCTAACATTTTAACTCAAATACACTGAATCGATCAACTACTGTATTATAACAGTAAGTATTTTGATTTATTTTTGGAAAACAAATGTTTCCGTCATCCTCTCTGCTGTGGTTACAAAGTAACTAAACAATAAACAAGTAACAGTTAAATGAACAAATAAAACAATTAGTTGTTACCTCTATCCATTAACATCTTAATATTGACACATCTCAACAAATGAACCAGCGTTATCAAACACATGTGGTCAGAATACAGACGAACTGTATGAACATGTGCTCACCCTCAGGGCAAGACGGAGATGTTTCTAGGAACTGGATCAAGTGACTGAAAAAAAGCAGTTCCTTTATTATTACGCCAGAAGGAAAGAATAGTTTCTAGATATATCAGCTTAAAAAAAAAACACAACTCTAGGGAAGTTGTTTTCCTGTAAAGACCTTTTAACTAAAATCCATCTTCCTCCAACAAGTGTCTGAAAATCTGCACCGAACAAGCAGCTCTAAACTAATGTGTCTGGATTCTGATGCGAGAGACGACTTCTTCACAAGAGGAAGTGCTGTTGGCATTACAAGAGGCATACGCTGATAGACTGGAGGTGTGTGCATTACTGTGATGTTTTTGTCTATCATTCTTGACTTTGGGGTGAATGACCTCATTCAGGTGTAAATTGTAACACTTAGGTTTGACAAAGTGTCAAGCAACTTGCATTGCTTGATTTTTCAGTTTATTGAACATCCTCTCCAATTATAAAATACTTCATGTACATTTGAACTCAGTAAAGGCAGAATCCCAGTTTCAGCTGTCTGATCAACCCACGCTCAATATCAGACGGCAAACCCAAGTGATCCAATCTAAAGAAACAACACCAGTTATGTAAACATTTTATTTGTATACTTTCCCAACATAAAGTCATTTAAACTACAGGAGCAGTAAAACCATAATGCAGAGGAAAGGGGCAAAAAAAATCAAAAATAAAACCAAACAAAAATAAATACAAAGCATGAAAACAGACTCCAATCAAAATAAATGCTGCATTGATTTGTACATGAAAACTCCAGATGAGTGCCAGGATGTATTTACACAAAGCTATGAACAGCAGTCTCCCTCACACACACCGTCGAACGTTTATCATGGCAACCCATGTCATTTTCAGCGAATAAAAGGCATTTTACAAAATCAAAACATAAAAAGAGGATGAAATGACAGGTGACTGTATAAAAGGCATGGTCAGAGCCTAATAAATATCCAGGGTTCAGTAAGAGACACGAAAGCCACTGACTGGAGTAATATTAGCAGGTGAGAAGGATCGCTGCAGAGAGAGAGAGAGTGGTTACGCACTGACAGAAGCCTGACACAAACTCTGTGACCCTCTGAAGACCAGCTGGACCTGTCCTGAGTGTCAGGAGCTCAGACGAGAGCACGGCCGGGGCGCAGGACAGCGCTCAGGACACATCTGCAGAGCACAGAGAGCACAGCACTCAACAAACCCTGCTGACACAAACACAAAGCATTCAAGCACCAGCGCTATACGTACAGCTGGCTGGCTGCTCTCCGAACCGCCTCATCAACTGGTCGTGGGTGAACTTCACGAAAGCGTCGTACTGTTCTGCGAAGGAAAGAAGAACAGGTCAAACACAGACAGGTCTCCGCAGGCAGCACACGTGTTTGAGGACAGATACCTGCGAGTTTGGTGGTCAGGATCTCGTCGTACTCCTCGCGCACCTTCTCCTCGCGCTCCTTCAGCAGACGCTCACAGATCATGCCCACCTGCTTCAGCGTGAAGAGAGGCTGCTCACGTCTGGAGGGGGAGGCTGATCCTGGAGAACACAGCGAGAGCAGCGCCTCAGTACACACCGACTGCTCCAGAGAGCTCAAGTGACAGGACCAATCACAGGTGTGTGTTTAGCACTGAAGGTGTGTGTTTAGCGGTGTAGGTGTGTGTCGTACCTGGCAGTGTGGCTGTGCTGCTGATGGAGGAGTGAGGCTGTGAGTCGAGGGGGCAGCAGGACTCTGTCTGCTGGAAGCTGCTCTCCAGATGTCTCCTCTTCTGCATGCGCTTGTACTCCTGCTTGATGTTGCTCAGGATTTGCTCTGGAAGACAGTGGTAGTAAAACATTAGTAACAAACCTTCAGAAACAGGCCAGAATTTCTGCAGTGGCTCACAACTATTCTCAAACTGTTTATACCAGTCCAAACGTAGCGTGACTGCCTGATACGAATGACATTAATCAGAATAAACCCATTCCTGCTTCAAATTAGGAAAAGTACCATTTGATAATCTTTGCAATCCAATGCAAAAAAATCTTCAAGGAAACTACAGCCTTCAGCAGATTCCACTCGGAGTACTGCACGTCTCTCGTATGCGTCACACCTGATTCAGATCATCATGCATCCTCAGGGCCGGGATTAGGACCAAACAGCAAAATGACAAACATTGTCATTGATATATCAGCCTTGGGAATGACTACTAAACCTGATATTAAGATGCGTTTGGTGCACACACACACAAAAAAGTCCAAAATGTTAGTCCATCTTGGACCTCTTCCATGCATCTGTTAGTCTTTCCTGTAAGCGGTGTAAGGCTTCATTCGTATGCACTGACCACCCTCAGGCTCCGGTCACTGTGATGTGAGAACTTATATTAGAGAGGAAACAGGACAACTTACTGGAACGTCTTATACAATCTCTAATTGCAATTACAATTAAATTTCATATAAAAAATGGTTTCACTAAATGTATGTACTATATTGCATATTTATATTTTCACTTTGCATGTTTGCATGCAAAAAAAATGCAGGGAGCTAAAGGTAAAACTCAATAAGTCCTATATAACTGCATGTTACTAATGAAGAAAACTACATTCAGTGAGGCTGGCATGTTTCGGGTCAGAGATATTGGCACGGATTCTGTGTAATAATGTATGTAGTTCTCCAGTGGAATAGATTCCCACTAGAAGGCTGAGAGATGAGGCAAACGTGACAGCCTAATTTGGTTTCTTATATGAGCCAATGGCTCCTTAATTGCTATTTTTTGTCTGGGCCCCTTCATGAATGAACATCTCATGCCTCGTGTAATCACTCCACACCGCGGGAAGACTTCAATAAACAAATTCTCATTTTCCTCAGGCAAGTCATCAATGCAAGTTCAGAGAAATAAAGGGAAGAGCATTGTGTCAAAGAGTAGACTGTCCACTCATAATGTAACCTCTCAGTTATGAAATAAGCTACTGTGTAATAGCACATTATTTCAACAACAAAATTGTAATTTTATAATTAATAAGTTAATGCAATTTACATTTTTGCATACAATAAACCACTGTTTAACGAAGCATGATATCAGAATTGAGGTATGTCCCTGTTTTCCTTCTAATAAATACACAAACAGGTTTGAAGGAGTACAAAATACTTCAGATCAATGGGCGGAGCTAAAGTGTTAGTTGGGCGTGGTTTGCTTGAGTACCAGCACCTCTGTGATTGGAGAATTCGTCACAGAATCATGGGTAATTATTTTTCTCCTATTAAACACGATTATTAAACATAAGCTGAAATACTGAGAGTTGAAAGCAAAGCCTTATAGCTCATGACACAAGGGTTATCTAAACATCAGCTTCCTTACGAAGAAAACCAACGGTGCTTTCACTTCCGGAAGCAGTTCTTTGCGCTATATCGTGCTGTTCACAAACAATAACGCTTCAGCACCGATGATAACCGTGTAAAAACCGGTCCAATCGGGCTTCACAGACACTGTCAACAACCCTAGCATACCAGAGACTTCCGTTAGCGTTACTAACCTTACACTTCCGCCTATCTGAGAAGTGAGTTAGCATTTAGCTACACCCCCAGTTCATTAACGTTACAATTTAAAAACAACCTTTCTGTTCCAGATTATTGTATACGCTACAGTGTAAATGAGAGTACGAGCGATCGGAGAGGCTCACACAGACATGTTTGCGTAAATATAGTCGAGTGTTTTGAAGCGGAGGAGATGCGCTCAGACACCGTTTCCGCCTGATTTCACCCGTTTACACGCTAAAGTCGTGATGGCTCGGTAGATTCGAGCTCGACAGACCTGTGGTGAGGGCTGAAGACACTCTGCCGAAAGGCGAGGGCTCCATGCGCAGGTATTTCTGAGGAGAGGCGCTGGAGCTGGACGGAGACATGGGCGCACATCTCCTCCTCTTCGGAGACGCCGGGTTCATCAGAGGATCGAAATCCATAGTCCTTTTAAGAGTGGCTCCACAAGCCATTTTATCGAGGGCTGTGTTTGATTAAAAAAAGGATGTGGCTAAAGGAATTAATCCGAGAGACCCCCTGCTAGTCACAGTCCTGCTTTGATCTCAAGGGAACGCGACACGATCGCTTCAATTTTCTTTAAATTCTGCGTTGTGCTCGCGGCCAAAACCCTGGCTAATCGCGCATTAAAGCGTATTCACGGTAAGAAAGGCAGTCGCGGAGTAGATACTCCTCGGGAAAGCACCGATGATTTCGGATTGTGCCGAGATCGCGTCAGACGCCTCTTCAGCGAGCGCTAGCCGGCTAACAAATATGGCGTGGAAACAAAACATTTGACGAAGCTGCTTCTCTGCGCATGCGCGGAGGCTCTCAGGCGAGGCTGGTACTTGTAGTTTTTTTGCGAGGTCCTTCATCGTACGCGATTCGAGTAAATGCCGCTTATGACAACTACAAAACCCACAAATCCCCGCTCGCAGCTCTCTCGAATGAAGTCGCTCATTGGTGGATTTGGATTGTTTGTGAATTTGAAAAAAGCCCCCAAACATCTCCTCCCATCAACTCGGAAGAGCTCAAACAACATATGCATTAATAGGTCAAAGTCTCTAACTTAACAGATATAGAAGTCCCCATCATAAAAAGAAGATGCACACGCTGATCTTTTTTTCATTATAATACATTTCAAAACAGCAGGGTCAATTAGGAACAGAATTGCAGCTTCTATCCTAATATATAGCTATAACATTGCCAAAAATGCCTTTCACACTGCCTTGCTCTTTTTTCTATTCGGTTCTCTCTTGATTTATTATGTAATTTAAAAAACTGATAATTACTGTGTTAAGATAACTGAGACTTGTTACAGCACCTTTGTTGATTTTGATTGCTTCCAATGAACTTATCTGTAATGACTTGCAATGAATAATTATGTTTTCATGTTCCAAAATGATATGGCCTACACCTTATTCTTATTGATATGAATGGATGTGCAGCTGCAGCATAAACTTAGGCCTTAGCCCTAAAGAAACAGATCTGAGCAACCTCTTCAGAGTTACACATTTTTGTTTGATGAAATCTTTTTGTATTTAGTACATTTTGGTGTTTTAGCATTACTATTTAATCACCAATAATGGAAATTATTATACTTAATTATCTATAGTAGTAGTAGTAGTGGTGTTAGAGTTACTCTTTATAGGGAAACAACAGAAGACCAGAGTCTCGAGCACCACCATCAGTCAACAATGAAGTAATGAGAAATATGCATCGATAAATGTTCATGCTATTGCTGGTTTCCCATTGTTTCTCATTTTTCATTGGTCCCAGAGATGTAACACTTTATAATAACTACACACCATGACTGATTAGTTAAGCATTAGTAAGCATTTATTTAATCTTTTATAAACCATTGTTCCAACATTATTATGCATTGGTAAACAGTTTACAAGTGCATCTATAAAAGCCTTGTTATTAAGCATATATATAATGTTTAAAAATTGCATTTACAAACCAGCTATTTAGGAGTTGTCAGTGTTTAATAAGACCATTTAGAGAGTCTAAGTAAATGATTAATAAATTATTAAAATTCTACCACTGAGTTAACACGGATGTGAATGTATCAGCATATTGAGACAGAGATGATAAAATAGCACGATACTACGATAATCCTTAAAAAGCAGATTGTGGAAAAAATGTTATCGTCCACGATCAAAAGTCGTCATATGGCACACCCCTAAATGGTACAACAGCTTCTGAGTTTGGCAGTGCCTGTGGAGGTGGGATGTTGAGGAGTCGCTGGTCAAGTGCTTGTCAGAAGTCCTGCATCTGCTATCCTGCCCTGAGCACGAATGCTTACATAAAAAAACTTATAGCTGTCATGATCAGAACTGAGAATCTTCCTTTGTAGTTGTAAAATGTACTTCCATGTACTTCTACTGGTGGCTGAATAAATATGTGCTTCCCGTCAAGGGCACCCAAGCAGTGTGGAAACTATGGATGTCCAGATCCGATCTCATGATCAGGTGCTTTCAGACTCAATCGGAATCGGATATAGGACTCGAATATTTATGTACTGTATATATATATATATATATAGTGGCGGTAACCGATCAGCGTCGCCCTGGCAACCAAGGATCACCACCTGGAACTCATCTACCTGGGCCAATCGTTGACGGCAGGAGCAGTATAAATGCAACACCCAATCAAGGAAGTAATGAGCTATGTCTCCATGCAACATTAATGAGTGACTTACCTTTTGCCTATTTGCAGAGGAGACACCGTGAACGACCACAGGAGCACAATTCACCATGACCTGGAAGGAAACGAAGGGGATTACACACACTTTGAACAGCCCACCATCACCAGCACCGTATTGTGTTCCTTACCCTTTGTGTAAATAAATTAGGGGTGGGCATAGATTAATTTTTTTAATCTAGATTAATCTAGATTAATTTTCAAATTAATCTAGATTAATCT
>JAUCMT010000048.1:770707-796002 GCA_032357475.1 Enteromius thamalakanensis | reverse complement strand
GCAGGTGAGATTAATCAAGGTTGGAGCAAAACTTTGCAGGACACCGGACCTCCAGGACCAGGATTGAGAAGCCCTGATCTACAGTCTACTTTAAGTACTTTTGTTAATATTTATACCTCTATTATTATGGTATTTTTCCTTTATTATCTGAAATGTCTGCTAGCAAAGGATACGCTATATCTGTTTAATGATGCTGTAAAACGTACGGGACATCTTTAACGCTTTCATTCACTGTATATCCTGTGTTTTTATTAATAATTCAAGTGTATTTTACTGTTTATGTTTGTGTGTTTTTTTTTTTTTAATAAATGAACTGAATTTATTTTGAGTCTGTATTCATCATAGACACTTTCCTATCCCATGAGGCTCCGGGAGAGAGACGTCATATTCGAAAAATGGCAGAAAGTGGAGACGCAGCTTCAAGTGCAAATACCTTAGGAAAAAAATGTTGTTTATTGTGATTAAATTACACTTGTTTAACACAATCTAAATAAATGGATGACTTAATGAAAGTTTACATTTTTGCGCTGTTGTGACGACGCATGATATGTGACAACATCAATATGTAGTACGTCCGAATTCCATTCATACTACCCACATTCACAACTAAATGTATTACCTACTTAAGCAGTATGTAATTTCGTACGCAGCATATCACTGTGGCAAGCTTTGCGTCTGGCTGGCGATGAGCCTGCTGGACTTTATTCTGCGATAACATTAGTATGCGATTATTTGTATGGAAGCATTTTTCTTTCTCAGAATTGCTTGCCATTGTGAGTTATAAAGTCAGAATGGTGAGATATAAACCCACAATTCTAAAAGGAACATATCAGTATCTTTGTCCACTCAAAACAGACTTTTATCTCGCAATTCTGAGAAAAAAAAAAATCAGAATTATGAGGTATAAAGTCAATAACCTTTTTTATTTCTTATTAATTCAGTGGCAGAAACGGTCAGTCATTTTGTGTTGAAAAAAAAAAAGATTATTTGCAATGCATGGTTTATTCAATATCTATATGGCTCTTTAATAAATTGACATATTCTACAAATACTAATCTACTTTGTCATTGCAGATCATACCTGCCAACCTATGTTTAGGTTTTACATTTTAATAAATATATTAAGATTTTTTTTTTAATGTGGAATTAAAAAAGTTAATTACATCTTTTTTATTATTATTTATAATATATAACACAAGTGAATATTAACGAATGTAAGCAAATACTGAATTTACTGTTTAAAATGTTGGTTAAAAAGGCATTTGTCTCCATTCATCAAAAGATTTCTGTCCCCTTGTATGTACAGTATATGCAAATTAATTTATGTTGAATCGAGATGGAAACCGATAAAGATCGTTACAGTAGCCCAATTTCGCGGGAAAACCGCACATTTGGCAACACCGGTCCATTCTACCGGTTAGCGCTCGCGCTCCCCGCCCCTGAAGGCCAGCCCCTGATCGGCTGCGTCAGAAACCCCGTCGCGGCAGAGGCGGTTGATAGGGAGCATCGAGCGTGAGCAGCGCCGCCCGCCATTTTATATTATCGGGAATCAAGCGGAGCTCCGCCGGGGAGTCATTTACCGCCCCCAGAACACATATTCACACCGACAGACCCGAACAGACCCGCGGAACAGCGCCAGGTAAGCGCGCCGCCCCTCCGGACCGGATTCCGTGGCGTTTCGAGCCGCGGAGGCCTTCGTTTTACCGGTGTTTGGAAACAATGTGCGGATCCCGCGGGGGGGGGGAGGGGGTTGTGGGACACGTTAAACGCGCTAACCATTCGCGAGCAGGCCTTCAGAACCGTTTAAACGCACAAAACCCACATCTTTGCGGTTTATTAGTCATTTAAAGACTGTGGCTGCATACTAAATGAAGTGATGTTGCGCGTGAGTCACGCTGCCGCTGCTGAGTTAACGGGCTAGTGCTAATGCAGAAGAGACACGCGACTGAATCCCATTTAACACGCTAAACTGCTTTTATACGGCACCTTTTTTATTTTCTTCAGCTGTGTTGGTGGATAAAGCGTTTATTGCACGTTTTGCACAACGCGTTGTCTCGTAGTTTTCTCTGTGTGTAGCAGGGCCTGAGACGCACGCGCGTCAATACAATCTTAACGTGTGTGTTCACGGATTACACGCACTGTGTAGATGCTGTTTAACATCAGTTCAGTCTGCAATCTGGGACCGATTTACACGAGTGTCGTTCTGGAGTGAACTAGTCCGCTGCCACGACCTCTCGCATTCAGTTTTATTATAATGAAGGGAGATGGGATGAGCATCACACACGGACTTATGTTGAGCACATGGACTGCACTTGTTTGCTGTGTTTACTCACGTTGTGGATGCAGTAAACATGCTGGCTGGTTGCAGAGTGTGAGAGACTGTAGATGCTTTGGGGGGCTGTTTGCTAGGATGCTTTATGCATGTGTGATTGGGATGGAAAGCTCCAGCGCATTTGTATCATTGCATGCAGGTAAAAAAAACACCTAAAGACTGGATGACTTTTAAATTGCAATATGGCAGAACCCTATACATCAATTTGAATACCCACTTAATTTGTGTAACTGTCTACCAAAACCTGCAATAATTTGGCTCATTGCATTTGAACAGATTTCTGGAGACATGGCCACAGAACATATTAATGGGAATGGTACAGAAGAACCAATGGACACGTCTGCTGCAGTTACCCATTCTGACCACTTCAACACTTTATTAGAAGCTGGTTTACCACAAAAAGTTGCTGAAAAGCTAGATGAAATTTACCTAGCAGGTAAGCCAAAACTTGAACCCTCCAAATTGACATTCATCATATTCAATGCATGTTGAACTGTGCGTGTCGTATGTTTTCTTGCGTAGGGAATTGGCAGGTAATTAGCAACTTTGTGTGGTTTCACTGCAAAATGGGTACTGCAGCGTTAAATGATGCTGAGTTGTAACTGCACGCCGGCCCGCAGAAATAAAGGCTGAATTGAGCGTGTCTGGTCCGATCCTGAGAGCGGCCTTTCTACGGATTAGCTGTCCGCTGTTAAAGGGGGGTGGGCCGTCCCGGGGGACGCCGGCCAGCTGGGCATAAGCCGGGACAATAGAGGCAGCTGTCTAGAGCAGAGACAGGTGATGTCCCCTACGGCTTATCACTAACAGATGCTAATTACGAAGGGGCTGTGAGGGGCCGGTGCTCCTGGGATAAGCATTATTACTGAATGAACGAGGTGCCTATTCAGGTGGTCGTTTGGATCATCGGAGAGCAAAATGCTCCTATCCTGTAATCACAAGTGGCTGGTCCGTGCTGATGCCCTGTCCAAATGATGATACACATGAACTCTCTCTCTGAGTGACGTGATGTACAATCCTCAAGCCTGACGGGACGGGGGTAAAGGGCCCTGCAGATCGGCACATCTCTCGGCTACGCTGAGGTTTCCCTGCTTCTCTCCCTGCAGGCCTCGTGGCGCACAGTGACCTGGATGAGAGGGCCATCGAAGCACTGAAAGAGTTCAATGAGGAAGGTGCACTGCAAGTCCTTGCCCAGTTCAAAGAGAGCGACCTATCCCATGTTCAAGTAAGGGCTCTCTGTGTGAGTTGGTGTGGTGACACGCGGGGAGGATTGACTAACTCTCTCGCTTGCTTTCACCCAGAACAAAAGTGCCTTTCTCTGTGGAGTGATGAAGACCTACAGGCAGAGAGAGAAACAGGGGACCAAAGTTCTAGATTCCACAAAAGGACCAGATGAAGCAAAAATTAAGGTACGTCTGGGCTTTTTATTTCACGTTCAGAGCCATACGATTTCTGTGACTTGGAAACCTGTTGTAAAAACAAGACTAGAACTTGACATGTGACTTATCCCCCTCCCCTTTTTATAGATTTATTTGCATTGGCAATTGTTGAAAATGATTTGGTGTATGCCTTCTATGCATGATGTAACTTCGGTCTATTACTGCCTGAAAAGAAATACCCTCTGCCCTCTTTTTGTTCGTTTTTGATGTAAATGTAAGTGATTTCATAGGACTGTAAACATTTGATGATGAATGATATGAGTGCCTGTGTTGATTGCTTTGGTCTTGTTTTTCCAGACTTTGCTGGAGAGAACAGGCTACACCCTTGATGTCACTACAGGTCAGCGGAAGTACGGCGGCCCTCCTCCAGAGTCCGTCTACACAGGTGCTCAGCCCACGGTCGGGACAGAGGTAATGCACATCAGGACTGGATTTTTTTCCCTCCGCTAATAATTTTCAAAATTAGTCACAATTAGGTACTCTAGAGTAATTAAAGGTCTGAATTACTTTCCTGTTTTCAAATCCTGTGAAGAAATAATGTCATATTGTAGCCTCTGGGGCTATTTTAGTGTGACTGTAATCTTTGGCTCTAACCTGTCAGACTGGCTCGTTGACTTCTTTATTCTCTCCATACTGCAGATCTTTGTGGGGAAGATCCCGAGGGACTTGTTTGAAGATGAGCTCGTGCCTCTATTTGAGAAGGCAGGGCCGATCTGGGACCTGCGTCTGATGATGGATCCTCTGAGCGGCCTGAACAGGGGCTACGCCTTCCTCACGTTCTGCACTAAAGAGGCTGCACAGGAAGCCGTCAAGCTAGTAAGACATTATACAGAGTGTGTGTCTCCTGCTTCTGTCTTCAAGTGTCAAGCTAGATTCAACATCATATCTCTGAATCCCTTTGAAAACCTCATTGGGCTGTTTGTGAAGAATGTGGTTTGGTAGCGATAAACGTGGTTGTTGCTTTACAACAGATCAAGTATTCAAACGCTGTTCTTCTCCTCTCAGTGTAACAATCATGAAATTCGCCCGGGCAAACATATTGGCGTTTGTATATCAGTGGCAAACAACAGACTCTTTGTGGGCTCCATTCCCAAGAGCAAGACAAAAGAACAGATTGTTGAAGAGTTTTCCAAAGTCACAGGTGAGATGAGGGTGCCCTCAGCGTGCTTCCTCCTTTAAGGTTCTTGAAAGATTTTAAGATCTGCATTTAAAGTGTTCTCTCTTTCTCAGAGGGTCTTACTGACGTCATCCTTTACCATCAGCCGGATGATAAGAAAAAGAACAGGGGCTTCTGTTTTCTGGAGTACGAGGACCACAAAACGGCAGCACAAGCTCGACGGAGGCTCATGAGTGGGAAGGTGAAGGTCTGGGGCAATGTGGTCACCGTCGAGTGGGCCGACCCCATTGAGGATCCAGACCCGGAGGTCATGGCAAAGGTCAGAACGAGATTCAGTTTAAACCACAAGGTGTCGTCTCTCAGAATGATCACCACCTCATTTCCTTCTGAAACTCTTTCCACATTCTCTTTGGATAACACTGCCTGCATTAATGGTTGTGCTCTGGGAGCACTGTTGATCAAAGTCTTGGGGTTTTCAACTGACCTAAATGCCAGACCGATATAACGGCACTTATATTTAGGCCCCATCTTCTCTTACAAATAGAGAGCTCATGTTGTCATCTCATCTGCTCCTAGGTGAAAGTGTTGTTTGTCAGGAACCTGGCAAACAGTGTTACAGAGGAAATACTTGAAAAAGCATTCGGCCAGTTTGGCAAACTGGAGCGAGTGAAGAAACTGAAAGACTACGCCTTCATTCACTTTGACGAGAGGGATGGAGCAGTCAAGGTAAGACGCTTCCGAGCAAGCGTCCGGGTGTAGATTCTGCTTGTGTGCTCTAGTGTGACGATATGGGTGTTTGCAGGCGCTGGCGGAAATGAACGGTAAAGATTTAGAGGGGGAGCACATTGAGATTGTGTTCGCCAAGCCACCCGACCAGAAGCGGAAAGAGAGGAAGGCACAGCGTCAAGCAGCGAAGACGCAAATGTGAGTTTTATGGGTTAACTGCTCAAGACGTCCGGTCCAACTATTCTGCAGCACACCTGTGCCTCGTCCAAATACTCACACTTGGCTGTCCCAAGTCTTAAACATGCCAATGCCATCCACACTATCTTCAATACCTCTATTTGAGGTATAGTGTAACCCATCATGCATCAGCCTTTTGCAGAGAGGTCACTGAAACCTTTCCAATGCAAGTTAAATAGTAACATAATAGATATTCTGGCAGTGTTGCACTTTTTTATTGGCGTAACAGTGGGTAGCTATTGCGTTTTTACAACACTGTCCCATCGGGTCAAGAATGGTCATGGTGCTCTTCATCTGAATGCTTGGGGCAAATACAGAAAATGAAAGACCACAAGTGTGGGTATTTGGACAAGATATCGGTGTTTGGAGTGACCCTGAACACCTGATCTGCTCAGGAGTTGGAGACGGACTCCAGGAGAAGGCGCTTTACAGCTCTCATCTCTGAGGTGAGCCAGCTCAGAGCGGCTTGTTTCATGTAAACACTCCTGTGCTCTTCTCTCCCAGGTATGACGATTACTACTACTACGGGCCTCCTCAAATGCCGCCTCCTGCCAGGGGCCGGGGCCGGGGTGCCAGTCGGGGCGGTTACTCCTACCCGCCAGACTATTACGGCTATGAAGATTACTACGATTATTATGGTTATGATTACCATAACTACAGGGGCGGCTACGATGACCCATACTTCGGCTACGATGACTTCCAGGCGCCCGCTCGAGGCAGAGGAGGGCGCGGCGGGGCTCGAGGCGGGGCGTCTCCTGCTCGGGGCAGAGGGGCCAGCGCTCCACGGGGCCGGGCGGGCTTCCCGCAGCGCGGTGGAGGGCCAGGGGCCAGCAGGGGCCTACGAGGAGGAGCCAGAGGCGGGGTTCTGCCGAGAGGGCGCGGGGTACGTGGTGTTCGGGGTGGACGCGGTGGAAATGTAGGAGGCAAGCGCAAAGCCGATGGCTACAACCAGCCAGATTCCAAACGGCGCCAGACCATTAATCAGAACTGGGGCTCGCAACCCATTGCACAGCAACCCTTGCAAGGTGGCGATCATTCTGGTAACTATGGTTACAAATCTGACAACCAGGAGTTTTATCAGGATTCTTTTGGGCAACAGTGGAAGTAGAGAATGTAGGGCTCTTTTGTTTTCAATAAAAAAAACAAACAAATCAAAAACGACAGACAAACCAACAAAAAAAAACAAAACCCTTTTATAGAGACTTGATTGGCCCGCGAATCCATTAAAGGTTCCCTCTCTCCTCTTCCCGGCGGGTTTTCCTTGTACATATTTTAAGAATCCGCTTGGACTCGATCAGTAGTCACTCCCACCTGCTTCTGCCGAACTGTTTTTGTTTTATGTTTTGTTTGGAAGTCGTTTCCTACTTTTTAAAATCGGGATTGAAATTTTTAAATTTTGTGCTCAACCTGTCTATTTGGCTATATAGTACCTTGTGTGTTCATAGGAATTATGCTCTTCATGTCTGAAGTAGGTAACAGCAACAAAAAAAAAAAAAGGACGAAAAGGAAAAAAAAAAGTGTCCTAAACGTGTATTCAATGAAGAAAAACGTAAAAAAGGAAAAAAAAAAATTGCTATTTGTATGTTACGAAAGATAATGCTAGTCAAATAGCTTGTCTTGTTTTTGAGAAGAAAAAAAAGAAAAGAACAGAAAAAGGACTTTGATCCTAATTTTTGGCTTTACATTTTGGCTTGTATTCTTTGCTGTTTGTCTGCTTGAATAAACATACACGCACCAGTGTACAAAAACTCAAATTGTGTTTCAAATTCATGTTTCGGCAAATTCTCTCTTCAAATTGCCTACAAATTTATGGCTCCTTGTGGAAGAAAAAGGACTAAAGGTTTGCCTGTAGACATGTGCTGCTACCACACTCTGCATGCCTTCAAATTGATATCACCAAGCTGAAGTCCGCATCCTCTCTCCACTCAAGCTTTGTGTAAATACATACCCCATTTCACACAATCTCCTCCAACTGAGAGGCTTTTCTTTACTCCGATTCACTGCCATTGCAATTTTTGGGAACCCTCTCTCCTGAGGTCCCCTTCAATGGGGTTTTGTTAGAGAAACTCCACGAGGACAGAGGCTAAACTCAATGATAGCCACAGAAAGCACAATTTGACCCAAAGCGGCGTGTCCAGACCAGGCGTCTTTGTCGCTGGAAGCTCTAACTCTCTTTGCCCTTGCACGTTTGTCCCAAATTTGAGCCACTGTGGGAAGCTACCATGCATGACTGTGTCTCTCTCTTTCCTCCTTTCGTATCTCTAATGTCTTCCCCACCCCTCCAGATCACCTAATTCCTGCCGCTTAGATCCGAGCCGCTGTTGTGCTTGTTTCTCTCGTGTGCATGCTAGAAGCGTAGGGTGTCGTCGGTAGTCTCTAGTGAATGCATTTTGCTCCGTGTCTCTCTCTTTGACGTCTTCCTTGCGGTTGTTTGTGTCTTTGTGTAATTTTTTCTTTTTCCTTTTGTGTTGTACTCATTGTTAACACTCCTCTAATTTGTGTTCCTTTTGTTACCTGGCTAGCAGGGAAAAGGGGTCGAGGCTGGTCCTGACATGTCCCAGTGAAGACTGACTAGCTCAGTGGGGTCACGCCAGGTGCTGCCAGCGGATGTGATGGTAAGGTCCGTTCGACGGTCCAACTCGGTTCCTGCCTTACGGAAGCATATCTTCTCCCTGTCTGCCTCCAAGATTGCCATCAACGCAAAGTCACGATTAGACGTGTGTGGACTCTTCTTTGTGTATTGTTTTGTGTTTTTGTTTTATTTTTTTTATTTAATTGTATATTTTATTTTTTTTCGTTTATATAAGAATGTCCCAGAACCCTTGTGTCATGAGAGAAAAATGCCATTTACCGTTACTTCTGGAAGTCGAAGTAGCCCAAAGGAGTTTTATCCTTAACGTTACATGTATTTTGCACTTTGTAGATGTTTGAAGTGGCTTGGAGGAGCTTGATGCTGTTGTATATTTTTGTGCATTTTTAACTGCAGCTTATCATGAGGAAGAACGTGTTAAGCTTGCCTTTTTTTCTTTTTTTCCTCTCTCCTTCCGTTGTTACAACCTGGCGTGACTGACCAGGCATTCCAGGTAAAACGGTTCTTTTCAGAACCCCTTTTTTTTTTAGGGTTGGGTGTAATGTTAATTTTTTTGGAAAGGGTTGGTTAACTACCTCATCCTGGAGGCTGAAACTGCCCTATCTGTACTGTACATATGGAGACTTAATGCAAGCAGGGCTTTTTATATTCAACTTATGCACAAGGGCAACATCAGAGCCAATGTACCTAGTGTATTATAGTCCTTTTGTAATGATGCTGAACAGTCAGACTGGGCATGTGAATGACACTCATGTGATGAGTCTAAAGATCAGTCTGAGCTGAGGATGTAGTTCCAGCTCGCGAGACAGGCGACGTAAAAGTTTGAGCTTGAGGAAGAAACTACTTTTGAGAAGCTTTAGCGGTGTTTCTCAAACCCTCGCCCCAAATGAATTTGTCTTAAAGCTTTTTGTTTGTTTTAAGAGCATGCGGTCCACATTGATGGCTGCTTGATCAATTTTGAAACCAACACCATCCCTTTTGTGAACCGCACGCCTGCTAGGCAAGCACAGTTCACCGTAAGTCCAGAGCCGCTGCTTCCTCGTTCTCTCGACGGAGGCGGTTAGGCTAGTCTGGCAGACTGGAGATCAGCTGGGATCGATCTCAGTCCGGCTCCATCCCTGGCGCTGATAGTGACTGGTGAGAGCGCTTCTGATGATGCCATTACCCATTCGGTCTGTAATAAGAGCTGTGCTCAGGGTGGGCAGGACGTATGATGTCATTGAACTGGGCACACCATAGCTGCCTTTTCATCACATTTGATGTGATGGATTATTAAGATATGCATCGTTTTGGGCATGTTATCGGTAACTTTAATTCTCTTATGCGCTCAAACAGGGTTTATACATTTTTAAAGGGATTCTGTTGATGTTTCAGGCTTTTTTTTTTTTGCGCCTCTTTAAAAGTATTGACTGGATTTTGGATATGACTGACTCCACAATTATTTCTGTATCACCATCAGACCTTTTTTTTTTTTTTTTTTTTTTTTTTTTTTTTTTTTTTAATAAAAAAAAAAAACGGTGTTTTAAAGTACTGCTGCATAACAAGTGTTTTTGCATTCCTGCAAATAAATTTTGTAAAATGAAAAAGTGTGGCCTCGTTTGATGCTGTTCTGTCTCCTGAGTGCTTCTCTCTAAACCTCACCTTATGAACGTCTTGAGTTTACTCGGTGTCGTTAGGTAACGTTTGACTATACATGACCTTAAGGATAAAATTAAAATGCATTTAAAAGTCCTACTTTATCAAATTGATACTTCACAACCACTTTTTACTTTTGTATGTGGTTTTGTATACTTGCCACCTTTGTTGTTTTCTACCGATTACTATTTATCGAGTTTGCAAGGTCTTCATTTTCAGTGGTTGTATTAGTCACTGATGTATTATACAAACTTTGTAGAGGACTCGAGCCCAAACTGGTTTTTGTGTCAAAAAGCCTTTCAAAGCATCTAATTATACTGTTAACCTAACACAGCATTTTCCAAATAGACAAGCAGTCTGTCACGAAAGCAATATTGCTCATTGGGTCATAACCAGGCCATCTTTCCTAGTGAGGTGGTGTGCATGAAGAGAAAAGGAGCAAACACAGAGCCTTGAGGAACACCGCTGATGGGCCTCAGACAGGCTTCCGCTCCTGGAGACCTGGAAAGCTCTGCTGTGACTTTGACGCTTAGGTCAGAGGGTAGACAGGAGAGTGGATTACAGTGTGTAAGGTCATGTAGAAGAAGACATGATTTGTTGTTTGATCTAGCCAGCTGAAGAGGTTCGACATTAGACAGCAGCACTAGACTTCAGGCTCAGAAGTTGCACAAACATGATTGGTTAGCATAACCTATAACTGATAATGTTTTAGAGTGATTTAATAACTTAATTCCTTTGTTGCCAAAACTAACGGCAGCCTGTAGTAGTGTATGTTCTGTTTATACCACAGTTGACACACAGCTCTCTCTGTGTTATGGTGACATCATGTGGTCAAGGTGAATGTGAAGTGATCATTGAGTTCCCACATCCAACCTCGCCTTGAACACAGAACAAGACTGAAATCATGATGGAAAGCATAGCTGAGAGTGTAATTTGAATAGTGTCTCTGGACACATCCCATCCCGTGTTTTAACCAGTAGATATCATTCTAGCTCAGGGTGTGGTGATATTTCTCTTAAATCATAAATCCAAATGTTATCTTTTCAGACACATGGCCTGAATTTTCCCGCTCTTGCAGAATATAATTTTGGACATGACTTCTATAACATGAATATGATACATTTGACTAAGAATTGGTGGGAAGAAAAATTTCAAGCAAGAATATTGAAGCAAAACCATACTAAACACAGATATTAAACTGTGAGCCATTCAATAGTTATTCAAATACATATACAATGAGTGATTAACAGATGATAATTAAATGTGTGGGTTACATATAATATGCAGTTATGCATATCAGTGATTTAAGTCTGGTTTAGTGTATTTTGAGCCTGGACAGGCATGAAAAAGCAGTTCTGTGCCATTTCAGTGAACGTGAGGGCAGTTTTTGTGAAGACCAGAGGTTAAAGGTTTCATCAGGAATCTCAGTCTGGTCCTGAGTCGGGGGGATGGAGATCCATCCAACAAAACCTTTCATTATTTTACCCATCAAATGATAATAACGTCCTGTGTCTTTGTACAAATAACCAAGATAATGGTCAATCTCCTTCCTGAGTTAGGATTCTCAGTACATGTTCTTTTGTGTCAATGTCTGATGGATCTGCTTACTAGAGTTAAGCGACAGGGTGCCCTGGGCCGATTTAAGACTTCCTGTTGTCTTAAAGGCCCTTGTGGAATTTGTGTTTTAATTTTCTGATCAAATCTAAGTGTAATCTAATCACTACACCTCCATCAATCTTGAGATCTAGCAGTAAGTTTGCTCAAACAATTCTTTCCTGCCTACATCCATTGTTCAGATCTGCTTTAACCGCTGCAGCCCCACACCTTTCAGCTCATTCGTCTAGCAGGCCATGAAACCCAGATCAAGCTGATCTCACCATCAACACACTTGCCTGAGGTAACAAAGCTACATTTCCACAGCTCACATGACAGCCTCATGTCAAGCAAACACCCATTTTTTGGGTTTTAACCCATTCTTTTCTTAGTACAACTTTGATCCACTTCGAAGGTTGACTACTGTACTGTGTATGATTTGCTGACAGCCCTCACTTTTGCAGCATCTTTACTCTTTCCTTGCGTTTTTTATTTTTCTTTAAATTAAGCCTGCATGAAGGGTCGACATGAACATCTTGCCTCCAAGTTACACATGTACCTCGAAAGTCTGTCCATATAAACTTCCCTTGTCCACGTCGCAAAGAGGATAACTCTACAGCGAAGATATCCACGAGACGAAATTAAGAAAATGTGCATCTAATAGTGAAGTGGAGCGCAGCCTTTGTGTCTAACATATGCTGTATGTCTTTTGGATCGCAGGAAAAAGCTGAGCATCTAGAGGAAATTTATGCCAGCATGGATAGTTTTTATACATGCATGTAAATAAATAAAAATACACGCATTTTAAGAGTTCTGAATGCATTCGAGTTCGGGTCGGGCACAGATCTTCCACTGCAGCATTCCTCTGCATCGAGCAGAACAAACTACACAAGAAGGGTCTTGTTTAGAAATCATATTTATTGTAAAAAGTCCAGACTTTAGTCCGTTAACAGACACTGATGCTAAACATGTGCTAGGATCATCGTGCATTCAAGGCAAACACATTGAGCAACATACAGAGTGCTTTAAACTGAACACAGAACAATTTGGATCAGCTGATGAACTTCATGTAAACAAGAGCAAACCTCTGGGAGATGAAGAGACGAGCCGTGACGGATCCATATGCAGCTCAAAAGCACCTCAGATAAAACACACCCAAGTGAAAATACAAATGAAAAGATGTGAAGTGAGATCCGTGCAAATCAAACCTGCTCAAAACAAAACCACAGAAACACACACACACACACACACACACACACGTGTCTGAGGAACAGCTGAGAAACAAACCATTGAGGAAAAGATCCATCACACGTCTAATACCATGAAGCCTCATGCTAATGTGTTACAGATGTTTTTACAGGAGTTGCTGCAACGTGAGCCTCATGAAAAGCATCAAACACTGAAAAGATCACATTAATATCTCATAGATATATTAAACACACATTTACTTATTAGACATGATTGATTAGATTAGAATTATTAAAAGTAGCAGAGAGACAAACAATCTGATTGATACAACCAGAGTATGCATGTAGAGCTCTTCATGTTGAGCTTAAAAAGGTCATTTTTCTCTTCGAAACTAAAAACACAGGCTCTAGAAGAGTCCTACAAGACTCACATCAACACTTGGCACTATTAGTGCACTCTAGAGCACCAAAACCCTGTCTAAAAGTGATAAAAGCTCTTTAAGATGGGCTCAGAAGCACTTCCTGAAGACGATCTGCGGGCCGAACTCCTCGTACTCGTCTGCACTGATCCAGGCACTGCAGAGGTCAGCCATGCTGGCCAGAGCCGCTCCGCCGCGCCACACGGAGAAGTCCCGGTCACTCGGGCTGCTGACCCTCACGCTCAGATCGGCCGGACACAGGAGACTCATCTCCTGCTGCAGACGCCCGGGGAGCCCTGACAGCAGCGTGTTCCCGCCTGCGGCGCACACACACACAGTCAGCAACTGTTTCAGTGATCAAGTAATCTGTCAAATAAGACTGAAGAAAAATCTAACTACTATTTTTTAGTTTTTTTGCAATAAAAATAAAGTTACTGAATCTACAGTAGTTTGGTGCACAGACAGCACATACTCCTCTCTCAGAGATGCACACATACACGCTAATGCTGCTTTTCTGATGACTACATCTGTAAAATCAGCTTGACTTCTCACAAACGAGACAATAGCCCAACACTTGACTCTGCAGACAGACGCAGATAACTTAAAGCGAGAGGAAGCGTGAATTACCTCCATCAGCGGCTCAAGCCTCCTTTACTAACAGTTCGGACGAGATGCAGAAGAAATAATCCTACTCACATTAGTATAGACACCGTAGTATTGAATTATTAGAAAAAAACTGCACACCCAAGGTGGTGATGAGGTCACGACGAAAAACCGGAGTTCAATTTCTTA
Source organism: Enteromius thamalakanensis (assembly GCA_032357475.1). Lineage (NCBI taxonomy): Eukaryota > Metazoa > Chordata > Actinopteri > Cypriniformes > Cyprinidae > Enteromius > Enteromius thamalakanensis. Next base: position 781,939 of record JAUCMT010000048.1, on the reverse strand, counting down.
CTGTGTGTGTGTGTGTGTCATCTGCTTTTCAAATCTAGGCTAATTTGTTTTCAGAGCAATAGTAATAAAAATAAAATAGTTTAGTATCAGTATATCCTCTCAGCTATACTCAATGTGGCCTCACCTGACAGCAGGACATTTCCCAGAAAACTGCGGCGCAGGTCAATGTCTGACTGCAGGACGGATCTGAAGAGGCTCTCGTGCATCCCATAATGATCTCGCCCAATCAGCTCCGGCTTGAAGAGGATCTCCGGTGCCCTGCGAGACCAAAGCAGAGCCAAACGTAACTGGAGGCGTATTACAGACAGATTCTCATCTTGATCTGGGATTCTGATCTTAAGTCGAGACCCAAGCTAAGATCTGCTTCTGTAATATGAATCTCTAGTTAAGAAATCTTAAACCGCATCAAGTCTCACAGTCTGTTACCAAGCAACAACCACCGCAAACAAAAGCTACTGGACAACCAGTGATGCTCCGTGATGATTTGTTGGTCTCTACCGGTCAACAGGAAGTACCACCAGCAGTGCAGTGTAATCACTGCTCAGGGTGCATCTACCATTAAACATCTCTTCACGTTCAGTTATTAATAAAATGTAATACCATGGTTGGAGTGCATCTCTACATGTTTTTCTGAAGCTTTCAAAGAGTTTTTTTTGGTCAAGTCAGGAGGAAAAACCTCTTCCTATCTGTAGTCAAGATAGGATAACCCACTTAGAAAGTACTGTCCTGTTAAAGCTGTTGTCCTAAAATTTTAAATTACCATGGTGACCAAACTAATGAGTCTGGATCCTTCTGTAATGCACCCACCGGCGCAAACAAAAAAAAAATTAGTCTTGAAGTAGCAACAGCCAAGATTACGCTGTACGGGTCAAAACGCTAAACGCATCTTATATCAAAAATCATCAGGATATTTAAGTCGATGTTTTATAAAGATATTTAGTACATTTCCTACTGTACATATAAAGATCTTCAGACAACTCTGGGTTGTTTTTCTCAATGTTTTGATTTGATAAAATAAAATAAATTAAGTATAAAACATGAAAAGCAGTGAATCTCGGCGTCAGACTCCGGTCTGCAGTGATGCGTCTCAGAGGACTCCAGCAGAAGTGTGAGGGGCTCAGTTACCGGAAGCGCTCGGAGGCCAGCGAGACGATCCGGCCGTCAGGAAGAGTGTAGTGCACCTCCGAGACGCTCTTCAGCTCGGCGTCGTAATCCAGCGCCACACAGCAGCACCTCTCCTTCATCTCACGCACGATCTCCAGCTCAGCAGACGTCTGCAAACACACGCCCTGCTCCAGCAGCAGCTGCACACACACACACACACACACAGCTACAGGTCAAACAATTGTAGGATCATATTGAGAAGGTAAAAACAAACCAGACACTTTTTGAGACCCTTTTAAAACAGCACAGACTTTAAGATCTTGAGAGATTCATTATGTTAACCTGGCACTAGCGTCACACAGCTGACTCATCTATGACTCTCCATGCCATTACGGTCAATAAATGGGTAGAAGGGTGAGTGAGATCTGGAGCAAGTCCATCCCATGTGACAACCCATTGCTACAAAGTTACTTTACATGACCAGTAATGTGCTGTTACCAAGCAACGCAAATTACTTCACAATATTGTTTTTCTTTAATGCGTCACATTCAAAAGCAACATTCATCAGCACTGAACACACGCTGGAGAAATGCTGATTCCTCGTGTGTTTCAGAAACATCCTCGCTCACTGTACCTGCATGTGTGTTAGGCTGTCAAACAGGTGTATAGGTAGATACCCCATTATTTAAATCCTGGAGCGCTTGAATGAGAAACCTATAAACACTTAACTAGGGTACAGCAACGAGCATGACGTCATTTTCAACACAGTCGTCAAGGATACGCAGAGAGAATACAGGCTGCTTAAAGTCCTCTGAAACACAACCCTGGTGCTTCGAAAGTCTGTTTGAGAGCGGAAACGATAGGTGTATCTCTGTTTGAGTCTTAAAAGCGCTACGGTGTAAACGGCCTAATCGTTAGTGTTTTGGTCCCTATGGTTGGTCTTATTATCCTGTGCTCAGGAGAGCTCTTGTGCACCTTTTGAAGCTGCAGGGTGACGTGGGATCCAGCCAGGTCCAAGCGCTGCACAGCATGAGGAAGACAGTAACCCTCAAACACAGGAACACTGTGACTGACGCCGTCACCGGAGTCCAGCACCACCCCTGAACACACACACACACACACAGAGCAAGAGGATTCAGGAGGCTTCAACACACTCATCATTTCTACAGTCAACCAATGTTATATGGCTAAATGACTTTTCTTGAATGATTTCTTTCTCTAGTGATAAATATGTTTGAATCCCCCCGTCCGTGTCGTCATGGAGCTCAACTATCGTTCACGTGTGCAGTTTTTAATGACAGGTGAGTGTTGATTGAAGGTTACTTCTGCAGCCTCTGTGTGGAAATAGAGCTACCCCGTCTTTCTGAAAGATAAACTTAATTAACGTTTAAGAATTTGTGCTACAATATTGGAGTAGGTTTGTTTATCTGAAAGACTTGGTGTTTATTTAGCCTTTAACTGAAATCCTGTTATAAATCTGTCCACTAGATGAGGTCGAATAAACCAGGAATATGGCGGCAATATTCTATCGATTTGTGCTCGAGACGAAAGTGGACTGAATCAGGCTAAGCAGACTAAACGTGTCTCTGGAGCACAGAAGCGGTCATCAGCAGCACAGGTATATTTGTAGACAATAAAAAATATTTATATTGGTAAAAATGAGTTCCATGAAGATATTTTGTGGATTTCCGGCCATAAATATGAACTATTTTAATTATTAATATGCATTGCTAAGATCTTCATTTGGACAACTTTAAAAAAGGAGGAGATTTTCCTCAATGTTTTGTTTTTTTAAACCCTCAGAATCCAGATTGTCTAATACTGTCCTATTCTAACAAACCAGACATCAACAGAAAGATTCTTCATTCAGCTTTCAGATGATTTAAAGCAGGGGTGTCAAAGCCCCGCAGAGTTCAGATGCAACCCTCTTTGAACTAATCCAGCCCTGCTTCAACACACGTGAAGGACTTGAGTTTGACTCCCCTGATTTAAAAGATGTAACCTAGATTTTTCGAACCCGTTTGTCATTTGTGACCCCGGACATTTAACATGGCACTCAACCAAAACGCTCCTCAAAAGAAAGAGCAGCAGTAAGTGGAGTTCGTGACTGACCGGTGGTTCGTCCCGAGGCGTAGAGCGCCAGAACGGCCTGCAGGGCCACGAAGGCCAGCGGGACGCTGAAGGCCTCAAACATCAGCTCCACAGAGCGCTGGCGGTTCTGCAGCGGGTTCATGGCAGTCTCGGTCAGCAGCACCGGGTGGTCCTCAGGAGACACACTCAGCTGCTGGAACGCATGATGCCAGATCTGCAGACATGACACGCAAACATTCACAGCATCAGGTGCTAAAAGTGCTACTGTCAGACCTGGAGATCTGTTTAACTAAAATGCACTCAATTTAAAAAATAGTGGCATGTTCCTTTACTGGTACTCCAAATATATACATCCATCTCTTTAACTGCAAAACTAACACTTTAAAAAGTTTAAGGTTTTAAACGTTACGTTTTTAGTTCTCTTACTAATACACGAGTCTCTTCGTCAAAACGCACCCAAATCTGTCAAGGGGTTACGCAAACTCCCTCATTCCAGTCAAACACTGCTCTACCAATCTCAAACGGTCTGGGTGTAGTGAGAGGACTCACCATCTCCATCTCATCCCAGTTGGTCACAATGCCGTTTCTGATGGGATACTTGAGGGTCAGCACTCCTCTCATGTGCTGCGCGTCATGGCCCACATACAGCTCTCGCTCCACACTGCCGTTCATGACCTCCTACGACACAAAACATCCACTTCAGACCAACAGAACCACTGAGGAGCTAATACTGGCTCCGACTCACAGAACACTTTCAGAGCAGAAAAATAAACCGTGCACTCAGATAAAGCAGGAGAAAGTGCGCACCTCATATTTGGGACGGCCGATGACTGTGGGGAACACCGTAGTTGGAAGGTCCTGGTCTGCAAACCCAGCCTTCATCAGACCGGAGCCCGTGTCCAGCACGATGGGCGTCTTATAATCCCTCATCTAACTCACAACACAGACGTCTATGAATCAACACTACTGCAAACAAGAGCAACGATTATATTTAAATACTTTATGTGGTTCTGACAATAATTAGAAAGGGTCTTTACAGCTGCCAAAACTATAACCTTTGGGTTTGTTACCAAGTCTAGTCCAGATTACAAAATAGCAGTGCATTACAGGAGCTACTTCACGGGAGTAACAATACTGTAACGCATTACTAAAAGTAACTTCCCCCAACACGGTTTATGATAACCATTGCAGACGTTCTTAGATGTATGCATCACCCTTACGTGTCAAAGGAAATGCTTTTTTATTTCAGTATGATTGAGCCAGTGTTCTCAGAGATCTGCACCTGTCTGCTGGAGGCCTGGAGCTGCAGCGTCTGGACAGACCCGGAGCAGGCCACTCTCATGAATCCGTCACAGACCGGGTCAGAGAACACCTCTTCACGGCCCAGCACTGCACGGTTGTTGTTATTGTTCTGCATTAGCGTCGAGGGAACGGCTGCCAGCAGAGCTGCACAGTCTGATGGAGGACACTCCTCTTCACAGACGGGGTCCCCCAGCATCCTGACACCTCCAGGATCAAACGCACCTTGCACATCACCGCTGCCTTGAGTCGAGCCGGTCTGCAGCAGATCAGGGCCGTCGCAGTAAGACACCTCGTCCTCCTCTGAAAGCTCAGGGTGCACGTCTGTGCTGGGTGGGAGTGACGGGACCTCACTGCACTCTAGTGTCCCGGTCTCAGATTCAGAGTCCGATCGCTCGAGGCTCGCAGCAGAGGTCAAGCTGGAGTTCGTGAGATCAGCTGGACGTGCACTGCTGCTCTCCTCTGCATCAGAAGAGGTTCTCTCAGAGTTAGTATGAGAGTCTGGAAGCGTCTGGAGCCCACATCCCCTCAACAGCTCGTCGTCTAGGTCTGTCAGCATCGAGTTCCTCTCCATGACCGAACACTTCACCACCCTACGGCCTCTGCTCGACCTCTTCCTCATCTTCGCTTTCTCTGGCTCTCTGCTCAGGCTTCTCTCCAGCTCCTCTTCCTGGTGTTTCTCCTTCGACTGCTGCAGGAGCACGCACCTCTCCCTGACCTGATCTGGCCCCGGCTCCTCGGGGCCCAGGGGCTCTGGCTCTGTGCAGCGCAGGGCTTCCAGTTTAACACACTCCTCCATTATTTGCTCCTCGAGAACTCTAATGTCTCTCAGCTCTCGAAGGATCCCGCTTCGGTGTTCCTCAGGACATCCCTTGTCTGGCGGTTCAGACCTTTCACACATGGATGGACTTCTATTGCAGGATCCAGAGGCATCAGAGTCATCATCACAAACCTCACGGGATCTCAGCGTCTCAGAGTCAGGGGAAGTGCGGTCACTCTGAAGGGCATTGTCGTCCAGTCCGATCACGCCGGACTCAGCCAGCTCTCTTGGGCTCATCTGGAAGGAAAAGGGCTCACATGAAGCTGAGAGCAAGGGACAGCATTTCATCTAACAGTAACACCACTATCATCTAGCCCTATATTAAAATAAAAGTAAAAGAAAGTCATTTCATCATGCAGACCTAGCTGCACGGGAAGTTTGTGTGCAACTAAAAATGTGCCTTTGTGAAATGGATTGTGTTAAATTGTTGCTATACAAGCATAACTCTTCAAAGCCTATGCATTTGGCAACTGCATTTTTAAGACGAAACAAAGTCTATATAAAATTCAAAATCTATTTGGACTAAATCTAGGCAGACTCACTGCACTGAACTGGGGTCCTTCAGTCCATAAGGGCCAGTGTTTGTGCAAGTCCTCCGACCTTAACAGCTCATCCAGCACCACTTCCTGTGCAAGAACATTCTCCTCCTCCTGAAGAAAAGCACAAGAGTTTCAATAGTACATGCATTCATGCTGCAAAGTTACCTTTACAGGTATTTTGATCCATACACGTGTAGAAAATAACGGTTCTTGAATTAAAAAAAAAAAAAAAAAAAAAGAATTTAATATTTTTCCCTCTGTGCTCTTTTAGTTGATGCATGAATTAAAACATTACACGGCACTTCTTTTTACCCAATAATCAAAGCAGTGTTGTCATTTCAACTTCTCACTGACGAGACACACACCTGTAGTATCTCTGCTGCTCTGTCTAAAGTCTCCTCCACCTCTCTCAGCTCCTGTTGCTCTCTCTGAACCCAGTCACAAAGAGACTCGTCCGACCTACCCAACAGAGAACACAAACCCTCAGAGGAAACATCCGAGACATGCAGCGGAGCACTGACGTCTGACTGTTGCTACACACTGTAGTGAATTTTCCAAGCAAGCATCAACTCAAACTGAAAACGGTTTCATGAGGTTTGCAGAAATGTGTCTGTCATTCTGACGGCACCTGTTCACATTCATTGCGGTCTAAACAGCTGATAAAAACAATAATCCACATCACTCCAGTCCATCAGTTAACAGAAGCTAAAACTAATACTGCATTAAGATGTTTTTAACTAAAATATAAGTCCATAACTCTTCCTCTAGTGAAAAGGTGTTCTGGTCTGAATCAGGAGAGAAACCTCCATAGATCAAGTCCAAAACCTCTAAAAAAGGTCAATCTCTTGTGTCTCACTTTAGAGCCGTCTTGTGGACTATGTTGGATTAGTTTTAGATGGTAACTGATGGACTGGAGTGCTGTGGATTGTAATGTTTTTATCAGCTGTTTGGACTCATTTTGACGGCACCCATTCACATCCATTTGCTGAGACACTGATGCAGTGACATTTCTACAAACCTGATCCCATCAAGAAACACCCTCGGCATCCAAGATGTCAGAGTTTGAATAAGTTAGTTTAGAAAAAAAAAGAAAAGAAAGTCAAACCGTTCGTAAGAGTCCCGTCTGAGATTGTGAAGATCAAACGTGTCCCAGAGAAGAGAAGGGTCTCCATCCACCATGCTGCTGGGCTTCTCTTCATGATCTGTTAATGTACTGGACAGAATGTTTTCCACAGGACCCAGCTCTGGCTCCTCAAAGCTCTCCTGTCTCAGAGCGGATCTCGTCTCCTCTGTGGGAGAGGGTCCATCTCGTGCCCGGCCCCTCGGGGCTCTGGAAGAGCTGGGAGTAATGGTGACCGTATAAGAGCTCTCCAGATCATCTATAGGAAGGCTCAGCCAGGGGTTCTTGGGCAGCGTGGCGGAGCGCTTCACCTTGATCTCAAGGTTCAGAGAGTCTGAGGTAATTTTGGGAACGATCTGAATGCTGGCGTGAGTAGAGTCCCTCTTTAAACTAAAACCCATCTCTTCACTCGGATCTTCAGAATCAGACACACTCACTATGTTCTCCTCGTCGATCTGTCCATGCACAGTTTGAGATTTGAAAGGGAAGTCACCGTTTTCCAGGATCTTAGGTGGTGGCTCTCTTTTGCTCCTGCTGTCCAGGTGACTGCTGGCCGCTCCATCAAAACCAGAGTCAAAGGAGCTGAGCGAAGGAGGCTTTCCTGTAGAAGATCCCAGAGCGGGCGAGAGCTGGTGGTCGCTCACAGAAGGCCACTTGGCTAAATCACACAAGCTCTCACACTGAGAAACCACATGAGCGGCCGAGTCTGGAGGCAGACCGCAGGAGACATGCTCGTCTGTGGGAGAGGTGATGTCAGAGGTTTTGTGGTGGCCCTTGAGGAACTCGTACTGCCACTGGAGAGCAAGCTGAAGGTCGTGAATGGGAATGGCTCCAGTTGAGGTCAAGAGTCTCCTCAGAGCCATGCATCTGTGGACGGTCAGGAATGAGTTTAATACACAAACAAGGGATGTCTCAACCAACCCGCATCACGTTTACAAGGTTCGAGAAGCAGAAGGTAAACTTCTACAGTGATGAAGCACACCGTGGCAGTACCTGTGAGACAGCTGGGAGCCAGTGTGCCGAAGCTGCGGGTCAGTGATGGCGTTAGAGAGGTGAGCCAGCTTGACCAGCTCCTGCACCTCAGGGCAGGGGTTTGTCCTGAGGAAGCTCTGGACTCCTCTCCTGCAGCTGGACCGGTCCGGGGCCCGGCCGGGCTCACGGTGTCCACTCCACAGCAGTTCCTGCAGGAGGCTCTCACGCAGCACCGCACCGTACCAGCTCTGACACTGGAGAGACCACACACTGCATTCAGATCGAGACCAATACCACACTGCAAACGCACAAGACCACTCATATTCTTTGACAGCAGCTCGTGTATAATTCCCCACTGTTTATTTTTCAACACTTACATATTTAACCCCAATATCATTAGGATAGTAAATAAAGATCATGTTGGATATTTAGTCCATTTTTCATCAATAACAGCACCTTATCACCAGTAGTTGTTAAAGTCACACTAGAGAATGACTGAATTGCAGGTGTCTGGCTGAACAGCACACACAAACCACACATACTGTGTTGCAGGAGTGATGGAAGTCCGACACTGTCCTCAGAGTCTGGTAGAGACACTGAACAGCAGAGCACAGGTTCTCCTTCAGTCTGGCCAGATCCTCCAGCCACGGCTCTGCAGGCTTCCTCTCGCTGAGCGGCACAGTCTCCGCTAATGTGTGCATGACGTCCTCCGCACGACGAACCAGCGCCTGCTCACAAGAGATTCGTTCAAACACCAACTCTACTCACTCACACATCCTGTGCAGCTGGAAAAAGTACTGCATTAATACAAGTCAATACAATGAAGCTTTTAGTTTCATTACACATCAGATATTGACCACAGGAATCCATCAGAAGGTCTTAGTCAACAGCTTGATAAAAACAGGACATGACAGAAGCCAACTAATCCTCTGACATCTGAACAAGTGATATCAGACTTCAGCTAAAGTAGTACACTTCAGTTCTGAGGCAACGCTTTGAAGCGGTGTTCAGCTGCACAACTAGAGCTCATTTGCTAGCATGCTTGAGATGGTGTGTGAAACGGCTCGGGCCAGAGTTGCCACCTAGTGGACAAACTAATCAGAGCAACAATAAACCAAAATTCACTCGGTTCATGAATTGTTTAAACACAAAACAACGTCTGCTGGTATGTGTGAATATTGTGTAAAAACTGAACTAGACATTGGGTTTAATGGTCAAATACCATTGCGTGAGTGTATACTGAAGCCTCAAACTCCAGCCGGAGCTCTTCAGCTCTGTGCACGTCTTTAGCCACTTCAGTCCTGTAGGGCTGAACTTTCTCCCTGTGCAACGAAACCATCTGCTCCTGAATCTGAAATCAAAGAAAAACACACCTGCTGACATTAGAGCACCAAAACCAAAAGCATCTATTATATCACTTTAAACAAATAAGAAAAATCTTGCAAAAAAAAGTGCAGATTGGCTCTGCTCTGAACGCTACAGGTGTGAAGGAGGGGAGCTCCTGACCTGCTGGGCCTCTCTCTGCAGATGGAGGAGCTGCAGCTGGATGTGGGCTCTGGAAAACGCCTGCTGCCACAGCAGCTCCACCTTCTCCACCGCTGCGGTGATCCTGACATCAGAAAGACATTCAGACAGCGGCTCTTCCTCAGAGCTGAGGGACTCGTGCAGACGCTCTTACCGGTTGTAGTTGTGAAGCATCTCTAGCGAGGTGTGGGTGTAGAGGAGCGTTCCAGCCATGGCATGAAAACAGGGCTCGTTCTCAGGGAAACGCAGCTTCTCCAGCAAACCCTCACAGTGCTTCAGCAACTCATCCAAACCTAGATCCCTAAACACACACGTTACAACAAGACAGCATTTATGGAGCATGGATTTCTGACCATATCCCTCTATAAAATGCCAGACAATAGAGATACACGAATATATCTGCAGAGTGATGCAAGCAGGTCTGCTTAATTTACTGATAACACCCCAAAACAAATGCAGAAGCACATTAAGAGAACTGGAACACACCTGAAGCGTGCACACACACACACACACACGCGACTGTCAGCATGCATTATTAAATGCAATACTGCCATTTTCTAAAAAAAAACTAATCTTAAAAAAAAAAAAATAAATAAAAAACAACCTTACACCCGTGCTACTGTATGCTTTCTCTTTGCATAGATTTGGGTTTTAATGCGCTCTGCTGGTCAATAGTCCAAACACATGCAGTGAAACACGTCTCCCTGTATGAGAGCACACAATCGGCATTGTTTTCTCAATTCATGACACAACATGTGAGTGTAATACTGTCTGGAGCCGTGACCAAAACCCTTTTCACTCACTCTTTCCTCATACAGAGAACCGTGACGCTGACTACGAAACAAACAAGTGAGTGGGTTGGAACACAGTACAGGATAAACCTTCAACGGATGGGAAACTTCATTCATTTGATCAGTTATTGGTGCCTTTAAATTCTGTGCTTCACATTTAATTTCACACTTGATACCAAATTCATATTTTAAATGTGCAATTGCTTTGATCGTATACCCACAGGTATTAGTAGACTGAATAAAATATAATAAAGTATCACTTTTACTCCAGCGCTGACCCGTGTACTGTGCTCACTACATGACAGCCCTGAACACTGGGTTTGAGAGCTAAATCGGCTTTGTGTGGAGCAGTTCCTGTAAATGCCTGTAAGATTAGTGAATGGTATGTGCTGGTTTCACGACGTCCAGTATAAGCGGTCAGGGCAGTACCTCCGGAGCTGCTGGAAGCGTGCCTGGTTCACACAGCAGAACTCCTGCAGCCGCTCCAGGTCTGTCGGGACGGGACGCTTGGACAGCGCCTGCAGAGTCCAGATACAGGACGGCAGCCTGCTCACCACCGACAGGAACTCCTGCACGAACCAGTCAATCTCCTGCACAGAGCAGCGCAACAGATTCAGCTTTAAAGAGGTCTTTACCATCTGCTTGTTTTTTCCTAGAGGTCCACTTACGTTATCAATACGTTTACATAAAGGCCATTTCTTGTTCCGTTTCTGCTTAGACCAGCGATGTAGAACCAGTGGGCGTGGCTAAACTGGCAGTAGGTGTGTTTGACTTGAGACTAAAGGGCAGCGCCGCGTCGCGTCTAGGACAGCTCAAAGTATGGCACACCAGACGCTCACATTGTATAATATGATTTGTTTGCTCTACTAAAACATGCTACATATTTTTTCTATACGTTTACATTTTATTCAAGCTGTAAACTAATGTAAGTTGTACAGTATTTGCAGCAGTGGTATCTTGGTATAATTAACA
>JAUCMT010000048.1:735901-770607 GCA_032357475.1 Enteromius thamalakanensis | reverse complement strand
ATGTTAGTTGTACAGTATTTGCAGCAGTGGTATCTTGGTATAATTAACAACGATTTGAAACAAATATGATGTTATTTCATACATAATGCAGGCGGCGCTCTGTGGCGCAGCAGGAATTTGAACAGTGTCTTGAGTCGTAGCTGGGCGCCACAGACAGAAGCCGAATTGCGCCGCCGGTGTGCGTACACCCATAGAAAACAATGTGTTCGAATTTTAAAGACATGGCGTGGCGCGGCACATTTCCTTGTGGTACCTTGTCATACTTTGATCGGTCTGCATCAAGTGGAACATACCTAGTGATGTAGAATTGTGGGCGAGGCTAAATAGACTGCTAAACCGGAAGTGATGTAGAAGCAGGTGTTGATCATCTGTGGAGGCGGTGCTTATCCACAACATTACATCATCGAGCAGAACATTCCACCAGCTGTTATTTTGGCAGACTTCCTTCAGAATGTTTTTAGACTAACTAAAGTTCTGAAGCTCGCAGGAAATCAATCTTAAGCGGAGGAGAGCACCCTTACCAAAGCCACGCTTTGCTCAAGTAAAGGCTCAAAGAAGTCTGGGTCAGATCTGAGGGGCGATATCAAGCCCTGAGTGAACCCATGAGAAAGAGCGGATGCTGGATAGCAATGATGAGCGCACCCGAGACAGTGTGCGGCCCTTTCACATGCTAATGACCGCAGATGATTGTCCTCTGAAGCTTCTCCCGGACGGCACACAATAGATGGGCTTATGAATACACTCACTAATGAAACACACATCTGAGTCAGCGCACAACACACACTAAACATGCACATACTAAACAGTGAGCTGAAGAAGCCGTGAGGGGAATAAATAAAAGTGCAGTGTTCGTCAAGCGTTATCTAAGGCCATCAGGGCTGATCATGAGACCCTGGCGTGACAGACCCATCCTGCTGCTGACGGAGCCAGAGATTATTATGCAATGCCTGGCTGCTCAGATCTGAATAAAGGCTGGAGGGAGGACAGGAACAGGCCATCACACACAATTATGGAAGGGTCTTTCACTGTACAGGAGATTTTATTACAGAGATTAAGGGATCGTTTTTTCCCCTAAACCAACCTTTCTGTATTTAGACGCTTGACAAATCATTTCACATGTTTTGCAAATAAGCAAAAAACTCCTACCTTAACGAAAGCAACCCAGCTCTTATGGCAGTATATCAGGTATCCACCCAAACTAGACGTTAACTGGCTTCTGTCGATGTAGTTGGAAAGCTCAAAAACCTCTTTGACGAAAACACGCTGTCCAAAAGAGAAAAAAAGAGACCGAGCTGAATGATAAAACACTGCAGAAATTAAATATATACACATTATATTTATATTTATATATATATATATACACATAAAGAGGAGCTCAATAAAAGTGTACAATATCTCGCTTGTTTTTTTTCCTGTAGTAGCTGGTTTCAGTTAATACAGTTTTATTGAAGAGAACACGTGTGTTATGTACTGAGGTTATGAATTATTGTGCAGGACAACAAGAGGCCATTGTTAAGTACCACAGCAAACCCTTTCCCTCGATATCACACCAACTCAAACTATTACAGCCAACAGCCATTTATTACATTCACCCAAGCATTTAAAACATCTATGAAATAGACTGAAATAAGAGGTGCGAGTTCTCTATAAGAGAGTTTCAGTATATAAGAGTTTTAATGGTAGCGGTCATAACTAATGCTCATGACTGATTTATTCCTCTCTAAAGCACTTTCCATTCACGGATTGAGTCCAGTAAGCGGTTCTGTTTCTTTAAACTCTGCCTGGTGTTCATGGGTTTGACTAATGAGTCATCACAAAAACACACAAGTCATTCAACAGTTCAAAGGTGGGGACAAACCTATATATTGATCATGAGGACAGAGTAGCGGTGGTAAAAGCAGAAGCCAAGGTCTCGACTCATTCAGATGCGTTACTCACTTTGAAGAGGACGGGTTTGTGCTGCTTGGAGCCACTCGGTGTCAGGAGCTTCCCGAGCTGCTTCAGGACATCCTTTTTCTTTGGTTGAACAATATACACCGAGTGAATGATCCTTCTGGAAAACTACACAACACAGTACAGCAGGCTCAGCAGAGCTCAGGGACTCCGTAACGCAGGCCTGTGAGTAGCTTTTGTCCATGTTGAGGACAACGGCTGCCCACTCGCCTCCATTATTAGATAAGAGCAGACATGTGACGACAGCAGGCATGTGATCCACAGCTCTCGGCCTGCGCCGTCTCAAGATCTCAGCCTCGTCGCAAGCATAAAACTACAGCTTTACAAGACGTCTTTTCATTAGGATTTACTGGAACGTCATCAGCTCCATTACTGTACTGCATAAAAACATTAACCCTGCTATCTTCTGCACATATAGAAGAGCCAGAATGATAAAGACATACCTCCAACAACAGGAGAGTTTGAGTGATACAGCGCGTGATGGCGAGGTTGGCTTGCCTCAGATCAACAACCACAGACAGCAGGCTCTCCTCGCCTCTTACACTGCCAACAGACACAAACATTCAGACATTGATCTTACGAGGAAGTGCAGCAACAAGACATGACCCGATTCTGGCAGAAAGTCCAAGCTGCTCAGTTATTAAGAGACGTCAAGAGTTCGAGGAAAGCAACAAGTCATTCTTTGTCCTGTACACATAACTCAAGTGTTAGCTGAATGGTACACGATAACATTTCTTTAAAACATTTGGGTTCATGTTTTTCGTGACTCATGACTTCCATTATATGAAACAAACACTGAAAGCCTAAAGATATTTCTCTAGGAACAGAGTCGTAGTCAATGCACCGCAGATTGATTTGCGAGGAAGTAACGCAACACCAAACCAGGAACAAACTCAACAGGTTTGATGTTAAAGTTAAAAACTATTGATACTGCAGAGTTTTGTAAACTTATGCTTATGGAGAGCTATTGGGACAAAAGGACTTGCTATTTTCTCTCCTTTAGGGAGCTCAGCAGCGTCTGTTCTCATTATAAGGAAAAGAGCAGCTTGCAGATTCTTCAAGCTTTGATTTTTTATTTCAGAATGAGTGACGTACTCGTGCAGGCGCAGACAGTAGTGTATGAAGCGGGACACCTCCTCTGTGCTGAGCTCTGGGAGCTGACCCTGTGCCTCGGCCGGAAACACCACCAGAGGACAGCCGTGCTGGTCGAAGGCTCCTGCGGACACAGAGCTCATCAGAGCGGGCCGACACACAGAGACACAGAGAGAAGCTGACCGCAGCGGCTCTTACCAGGGAAGATGACCGCCCCGGAGCGCAGCAGCTGATCTGAGGGCAGGGGAGCAGGGGACGCCTGGAGCTCTGAAACAACACACACCTTCTCTATACACTCACATCAAAACACCTACACCATCTAATATTACAAATAATTAGATACAGGGTTAGATATTACAGGATTCCGGATTTAAAACATCTTGCTATATTAAAATAATGCAGGAGATTACACTTGAAAACATTTTAGTAGAAGTGATCAACTGTTAATCATGATGAAATATTAACAGCAGCACTTTCAAAAGATTGAAGTTGAGTTTTAAAGCACAGACACCACAAAAGAGGACTTCAGCACCTGGTTTTACTCTGAGGTTTCACATTTCAAGTCATAAGATAGTTTAAGAGCCATGATACTGCTTTTGAAATCAAATCTTTGCAAAGCATTGTCAGGAAACAATAACGCATAACAATAACCGCATAAGGATGGGTGCTAAACTCCCAACAATGGTGTCTCATTTTAGAGAAGTCCATGCAATTTATGATGTAAGTCAATAAATCAGTGTGTGTGTGTGTGTGTGTGTGTGTGATTGAGAATTCAAATGCAACTCATTTTGTAAGTTTTTATTTATTTATTTAATAACATTTATTTCTCAGTAACGGATTACATTTACATTAATTTTGTAATTCAGTTACATTTAACTAGTTACTCCCCATCACAGCATTAACGTAACTTCTCGCAGTTGTGAGTTTATATCCAGCGATTCTTAAAAAAGTCAGGTCACCTTTATTTCTATAGCGCTTTCTTCACAATATAAAGTTAAAAAAAAGCTGCATCAATAACGCAAAGTGGCTAAATAAACGCTCAATGTTAACTTATTGTGAGTTTATATCACGCAATTTTGCCTTCTTTTCTCAGAACAGCGAGTTTATGCCACCCAGAAGTCCTAACAGTGAGATGTAAAGAGAGGTGTAACTCGGAGACGCTCACCTGCGCCGCTCATCTTCACCGGAGCTTCACAGTCTCTCATCTGACGCCGGTGTTTCCATAATAAGTCCTCTGAGAAACTTTAGAACCAACTTAAACTCTGCAGCGGGACGGAGAGACGGTCAGAACCGGGTTAAGTGCTAGCATTTCCGCCATATTGAGCCCATTCCTCGCGCATCACACGGAGCCGCGGCGCGCTGACCGCGGTGCTCCTTTATACCGCACAGCTGGGGGGCGGGGTCTCGCCAAAACGCCCCGCCCACCAACACACTCACGCCAAACTCTGTCATCACAGAAACGGCTCTTAACAGGAACAGCAAGTTTAACTTATTCGGTTTATTTACAAAGTCAGTAGAACTCATCTGACGTTTCCTGGTTTTCACATTTTCAACTGATCTTACGTTCAGTTAATTAGGCACAAAATCCTTCTGAAATAACTGAAGATGAAGGCTCACATTTCTGCCCTAGTGCTGAAGAAATCATCATCCTGATCATTTGATTATCCACATAAAGACTAAGGGGCATTGTCTTATAGATCAGTGCATACTTTACTTATATAATTATGAAAAAACAGACATACACAGGAATAAGTGGATATAACATTAATATAAGCTAAACAGAAAACTGAATAATGCGCTATAGCAGAAGTAAAGAGAAAAACATATCACTGTTCAAATGAATCTAGATGTTATTTCCAGAACATGTAGATGAAAAACTATTACGTCTCTTGGTAAAACTGATCTCAGTTTACATTCCAAACAGCTGCTTCACAAACACATGATGCTGAAGGCATTTAGACCGAACAGGAAAATCAGCTCAGATCCTGAGAGTCAGCGTCTCGGTTTCACTCCGCAGCTGCTGGCTTTGACTTTCAGCAGAAGAAGAAGAAGATGCAGTCTCTCACTGACACATTTTACAATCTCTGTCTTTGTTCAAGCTTTTATTTCAAGCCTTGTCCTCTTTTAAAGGCTTTGATGCCTGGTCAAGTGCACTTTAAACAAACTTGCATATCATACATTGTACATTTTCCCTAGTTTACAAGTCTGCACACTTCGAGCACGTGACTTGAGGAATCACACACAGCGTCTGACTATCATCCACTACATGACTGGCGGAAAATATCCCTACAGAAAATTAAAAAAGCTAAATAAATGATACTTTTAAGATAAGATTGAGATTGCATTATTTGTCTAAAATATCTTTCGGTTTTTGTTTTAAAATATTTGTTGCAAGAAAAGCATATCTTGCATTTTATTCAGATTGTATTACTTTTATCCAGCAGTGAGACCTTTCAGATGTTCAAATGATAATATAGCATTTATTCTTCAGAGGAAGATGATTTTGACCATTTTTACACTGTTGTTAAAGCCCCATCTATTTCTTTAGCAGTTATTATTTACTGTTCTGCTCAGGCTGTCAAGCAGCTCATGTTTTAGCATATTGGAAACATCTGATAAATGCTTATTTGATATATTTTTATATTCTATTCTATATGTTATATAGTTTTTTATTAATATACAACATAACTTTGTTATTTAATCCCAACTGATTACTGTGCGTCTAATTAACTCTTTCCACTTGTTCTTACATTTCTGATTAAATTACTACTTTAACCAAGACGGCTAAACACTTGTATTTGTTTTATATGTAACTGAAATATAAAATGCAACCATGTAAATTCATTTGAATAAAAAAGATCAAAATGTAAACTAGATCGTGAATAGCTGCTGTATAAAATGTGTTTGTAATCCCGTGAGACTATTTTTGTCTTTAAAACTGAAATCAGACCCTGAGATTATTAAATGTACATAAACACACACAATATATTTAAGAGAAATATGAATATAAATATATTTATATATAATATAAATTAAACAAATTTAAACATACATGTAAATACTATTAAAATATGCCAGTCTTTGTTAAATTTCTGCACAAACATCCTTCATTCTGTTTACTGAGGCACTTATTTTGTGAGCTCCTGAATCAAACTGTATTTAACAGGAAAAGTACAAAAGCCCTGCTGTAATCAACACTCTCCTCTCGCAGTGTGAGGGTACTATGAAAGTTATTAGTCATTTATAAATCAACACTAAACATGCCAAAAACAGTGAAAAGAAAGGTTTTAAATCAAGAAGGGCTCAATCCTAGCTTTACTGGCACAAGTGAGCGTCACGCTGCTTCTATCCGTAATATTTCAAAGACACAGTTCAGAAAAGATGAAAGACACGTGCATTGATTTGTATCGGTGGTGTATTGGTGAGATGAACAGTTTGAAGAATAAAAGCCAAAAGAAACTGATTTATGTCCAGAGCTGTATTCATATATCAGTAAACACACACACATATCAACAAAACACATTGTTCCCAAACCAAAAGTATGGACGACATTCAATTTGGAAAGATTCTTTTACAAGCTTTATTTGTCATTTGCATTTGTACATAAATATAGATATTTACTTTTTATTAAACCCAAAACATATGTACATATTCTAATATACATGCTTCCCTGTAAATACAGAATTCATCTACAGGACTCATTCATCAGGTGAACGCAATTAAACCGCCAGCTTTCCCAAAAGAAGTCATCTTGTGGCATATTAACCCCAGCTGGTGATCCTGGAGAGTTCAACCGTTTGAAGTTTAATATAAAACCTGACGTGTGTGATGAGGCTGAACGGATCCGACACACAGCGGTGAAGATGATGATGGTTCAGTCCCACCTGGAGCTCTTCCTCCTCATGTGTCTCTCTCCCTGGCTGTCCACAGCCTCGTACAGCTGCTGGTCGTCTCGGACCGCGTGCAGATATCCCAGGTACCCCACACACAGCGTGAGGCTCAGCAGACCCACGGCCATCACCGGCTTATTCTGCAGAAGAAGAACAGTTACCACTGCTTCTCTTGCTATTGTATGTTTAATGTGTAACACTTCAGAATGTATTTAAGATCAAAGTTACTGACCATCTCTTATTAACTATATAACACTATTATAGCTTTATAATAAAGGCCGTACAACTATATGCGAGGACAAAAGCAGCTTTCAGCAGCACAGGTTTATTTGTAGAAATATACAAAAATACATTGTATCTTCCATTTTTCTTTCATGCCAAAACTCAATAAGATATTAAGTAAATATCATGTTCCGTTAAGATCCTTCCCTGAATATATCATTACTTCATTTTTGATTAGTAATATGCATGGCTAAGGACTTCATTTGAACAACTGTAAAGGTGAATTTCTCAAAATGTAGATTTTTTAGCACCCTCAGAACAGTTGTATCTCAGACAAATATCATCCTATCCTAACAAACCAAACAGCAATGGAAAGATTATTTATTCAGATTATGTAAACATGTCCGTTTAGGAAATGAACCCTCATGACTGGTGAGTGTGAGCACAGAAACAAGCGTGAGAAGAGCACTTGCAGGTCTGATGAAGAGCTCGGGGTTGACAGCGCGGAACAGCGAGGTGGTTCTGACCCCGCGGAGCCCGGGGCTTCTGGAGGCCGAGTCCGCTGCGCTGCTGGCCGGCTGCTGCGCGCCTGGTGCCCCGCTGTCCTGCGCCGGACGCATCGCTGTCAGAGACGCACGCTGGACTCCTGAAGGTCTTCTTCCTTCTTCTTTAATATTAAAGGCGGTTGGCAAACCAGCTAAGGGTGGATATTGCGCCACCTACTGCTGGGATGGAGTGTGAGGCGTTGAAAGTAGAGGAACATACACGCACAAATATCTGCTAAAATAACTGTGTTGTTTTAAAAACAAAGTGCGTTATAACCTCTATATTCGGCAAAGTTAGGGATTTTACGCCGACAGAAATTAAATCATAATTCAGCCGATTTCTTTAAAATAATACATGCTCAGCATTTTCTGGAAGTCCGCGTTTATCACACTGAGCAGAATGACCAAACCTCAGGCGAGGGTCACGGGCACACGCATGCGCTCTTTGTTCTGACCTACACCACAGCGCCCTCTGCTGCTCACGCTCTTCTTCTTCTTTCCACTCAGTGGCGGTTGGCAAACTTACAGTGCATTACAGCGCCACCTGCTGACCTGGACCGTGGAGCATCAACGAGCAATATAATAAATCTGAAAAAACGTGAAAACGTGTGATGAATTTCTTGATAAATTCTGAATTAACAAACCACTTGCACCTATTGACCTAATGTGATTTTCCAGTTTAAACCTTTGATTTGTATATATTTGGTTCATTCTAGCACAACATGCTGTCTCTGTTCTTTTCCAGACGGATGCTCTTGCTGTACTTTCATCATTACTTTATTGTGATGTTTTTATCATCTCTTTAGACTCTCATTCTAATGGCACCCATTTATTAAAATACACACTCATCTACATCCAAGATGACATGAGCATGAGCACATTTTCATTTTGGGAGGAATTATTTGTTATCATATAAATATCTGCATATGAGAGGTGATTTTTTACTCATCACTGTATAACTGGTGCACTTAAGATGCCGTCTCTGCTTGTAATAAGACACTTTCATTGGTTCAATTTACATTGATCAATTGCATTGATTCTTCTTTTTTACAGCAGTACTGTGTACCTCACACTTTAAATGACATCCTTATTAGTCCCTCATTCAAACAAAACTGAGCTTTGATTAAAGCCTGGTGTGTTTCAGTGTGTTCTGTCAGTGAAGCAGCCACTGTTTATTAGTCAGGTTTATACCAGAAACTTGCTGTTTTGTGCTGCAGTGTTTCATTAATACCTATGGGGTTTTCTTCTTGTTATATTGATGCACTGATAATGGGGTTTTCCATGAGTGATGAAGTGATGAGTGATGCACATGAAGTGCCTCTATAGCCAGCTGGTTAAACAGGGCCTGATGACGTCTCTGAGGCGGAGCATGACGAAAACAAACATTTTCTCTGATGATTCATTCACGACAGGGCCAGTAACACTAATTCAGAGTATAAACATACTTTCTTCCTGATTTTGGACACCTGCAGCACTCACAGACGAATGCGTTGGACAGTTTTTCTCTGCTGGTAACACTATCAGCTCTGCTGAGCTCATCAGTAATTCATGCTCACGCGCTTTCTCATTAAAACTGCACACCAACCTATCAGGTTACACTCAGCTACAGGTTTACTTTATATGTTTGCAGTAACCCTTATTAATCTGCATCAGTGAAACCCGTCGAAGACAACCCCACAGCGCTCTTTCCTGAGTAACGTGAAGTTTGAATGGCTGCAGATAGAGAAGGATGCTGTCTACCAGCTGAGGATTACTCAAGTATATTGAAATGTGATTGTCCTGATGAGGTTCTCCATGAATGGAGTGTTAGCTGTTCATCCGTGACCCTGGAGACTGTGAGCGTCTGTGAAGGGCATTAGTCTTTCTGCTGTTTACACTGCTAACACTACACACCAGGAGGCTCACAACACCTCGTGCATTCAGAGAAGAGCGCTTCCAGAGTCCTGCTATAGCAACCAAACAGGTGTGGCACCTCCGCCAGGTGTGTTTGACTATCAAATAGCAGAGAGACGTTTACAGTCGAGCAGCCCAGGACGAGCCGAGAGGACGGGAATCAGACTGCATGAGAGGTGAAGACTTAACGTTTATTTGCTTTTGTTTAGAAATGTTTCTCCTCCTCACACTCGGTGAATAAAGCTCAGTCTATATAAATCTGATAATGCTCTGAAAGTCTCTTGATAGACGGTATACATGTCTGAAGAGTGCAAACCTGATATTAATTGTCCTGTATGTACTGCTCTTAATAATAAAGCTCCAAAGGGGTTTTGGTTTTGGTTCTTTGGTTCTCCAGAGAATCATTTTTTCTTACCGTGAACAACATTTTAAAGATCTGAAGCAGTTCCTGGAGCCTGAACACCAGGTATTTTGCATTGATCAAACACTTGATTCAGGTTATGAGTTTATTTGTAGAGAATAGAAGAACTGAAACGAGTGTGTAAAATGTTAGCGGTTGGGAAACATTGATCTAAAGAGACTTTGCTATTATAAATAACCCTTAGAAAATGTGAAAGGCATTTATTTTTAAAACAATGGTTCACTCAAAAATAAAGATTTTGTCATTAATTACTTACCCTAATGTTGTTCCAAACCAGAACACAAATTAAGATGTTTTGATGAAACCCGAGAGCTTTCTAATCCCTGCACAGACAACAAGAGTACTTACACGCTCAAAGCTCGGAAGTGTAGTAATGACATCATTCAGGTGGCTTCAGTGCTTCAACCGCAATTTTACGAAGGAGAAAAAAAAACAAAGTTTTGTTTTCTTTGTGCTCAAAAAGTATTCACACAGCTTCGTAATAATACGGTTGAGCCACTGATGCCACATGGACTCCTTACTACGGTTCTGGGAGCATTTCTATTTCCTTGCTCTCTATTCAGAGTCAGAGAGCTCCCAGAATTCATCACTTGTGTTCATGAACGCATGTCTTACAGGTTTGGAGCGACACAAGGGTGAATTAATGACAGAATTTTCCTCTTGGGGTGAACTTCAGTAACTCAGCACACAGTGATCTGAAGCTCTGGGTTTCCTCCTGTCTCCGCAGCAGCCCGATGAACCATGAACTGGGGGTTCCTGGAGAGTGTTCTGAGCGGGGTAAACAAGTACTCGACTGTGGTGGGCCGGGTCTGGCTCTCCATCGTCTTCGTGTTTCGTATCCTGGTGTATGTGGCCGCCGCTGAGCAGGTGTGGAAGGACGAGTTCAAGGACTTCGTATGCAACACGCAGCAGCCGGGCTGCGAGCAGGTCTGCTTCGACCGATTCTTCCCCATCTCTCAGGTGCGCTTATGGGCCATTCAGCTGATCATGGTGTCCACCCCGTCGCTACTGGTGGCCCTGCATGTGGCGTACAGAGAGCACCGCGAGAGCAAGCACAAGAGGAGGCTGTACCAGGACAAGGGCAGCATTGACGGAGGCCTGTTCTTCACCTACATCACCAGCCTCGTCCTCAAGACGTCCTTCGAGGTGGCCACTCTGCTGGCTTTCTACTTCCTGTACAGTGGCTTCCACGTGCCCCGGCTGCTCCGCTGCGAGGAGAGCCCCTGTCCCAACACCGTAGACTGCTACATCGCAAAGGCCACCGAGAAGAAAGTCTTCCTTTATATCATGGGCTGCACATCTATACTCTGCATCGTGCTGAATGTGGTGGAGATGATGTACATCGTCTCGAAGCAGTGCTGGAAGTGCTTCAGTAAGAGGTACGCTCCTGTTCACGAAAGAGGACCTCCTTCCACACTCACCCTCGGCTCTCCGCCACCGCTGGCCATTTCCAAGGAGGAAGGCCTACATTCTGCGCCAGCTGGACGTGATAGCCCAAAGCTCACTGCTGCATGAGCGCCTGGGCTTTTTTCATGACCAGTTCTTCTCAGCTGATGGCGTGCAGACAGCAAGGAAGAACAATATAGGGAAATAAACTACAGTCGTGCAGAGCTACATTGGCATGAAAAACACAAGTATGAGCTTTCAAAAGGGAAGAGAAAACACTTCTCATATCTATTGTTGTACTGTTTTCTGTGGCAGAAACTCTTGCTATTTGAGTAGCATCTAGTCAAATTAGACGTCAGCATGCCCTCATACTCAAACCATCAACAAAGATGACAAAACTGCATCAATGCAGTTCCTTTGGAACCAGTTTGTCGACCACAGTATGTTATGTGTGGAGAACATGAGCCTTATGCTCATCATTTAGCATATTGTTGGTCCTGCGTAGATTATAGTCAAATTAATATATTTATTTTTATATGCTAGATAATAAGATGAGAACCACCTGGTTAAACTGAACGGACCAACTTTATATTGCTTAACTACCGTGTACTTAAATTAATAATTTGATACAATGCACTTACATGCAAGTTTTTATATCGTACTTGCATTTTAAAAATACCTTTCTGTGCATACATCTTTAGTTACACTGCTGACCCTCGGCCCACCCTTAATCCTGATCATATACTTAATCACACCACTAACCTTAAACATTAAAAAGATTTGCAAATGAAAATTCTGTCATCATTTACCCGCCCTCGAGCAGTTTCAAGTCTGCATAAAAGATATTTTAAAGAAATTTAGTAACCAGGCTGTTTTGGGTCACCTTTGACTTCCATAGTACTATGCAAGTCAATGGACAGGGTTGAAATTAAAGTGAGTAAATGATGACAGGATTTTGATTTTTGGGTGAACTGTTCCTTTAAGTCTTTTGTAATACAATGAAGATTGTACATTGTAAGCTATTGTTTGCTTTAGATGCTTTTGCACATCAGTTAACACAATATTAAGGTGAACTACTAACTGTACTTATAAGAGGACTGTTTCTTTTACATGTCAAAAATAAATAACCTAGTCAGATAACAATGGCGGATCAGCGTGTTATTAAAAATTAAGTGTCTTGTAACGGACTCTACAACTTTGGATTGACATACACTCCATGGACAAAAGTATCTGGAAACTTTCTTCAAACGAACAGGTTTGACTACTTCATTTCCATTATGGGTGTCATTTCCATGACAACAAATGTTAATGTTTAAGCGCATAATGATATTCTAGAGGATTGTGTGCTTCTAATTTTATAGCAACAGTTTCTATTCTAGCATGACAATGCCTCTGTGTATAAGACACGGTTTAAAAAGCCTCTGCAAAGGTCTGGTGTGACTTTAAATGCAGACCTTGAGCCAAAATCTCATCACCAAACACCAGTGACTTGTACAAATGGATATAACTCATTTTAGACACTTCCAAAGCCGTTGCAACAGAAATGGAAATACAATTTTTTTAAATACAAGATTTACGTTTCTATCTTTGTCGCCACAGATTTGAATGGGCCTAAAGAAGGTGGTCTCAATTATAGATCAACTTTTTTTGTTTCCATGTATATATGGTATCATTGTTTTTTTTACACTCCTAAACATCCCTGACAGCAGTTTTATCATTTCAATAACTGCAAGTAAGGAGGAGACCAAGACCGAGTAACAAAATGCAAGCTGTATTAAATTGGTTGCTATTGATTAACATACAGACTGCTGGTGGCAGTAGTTGTTCAAAGAGCCACACCACATTTTTGACAAATTTCAGATTTACAAGGTAAACAGGACCAAAACAATTACGAATTATACACAGCACTACATAACATTAGAATTGATAATGACTCACTTTCAGCTGGATAGAAAAAGTCCAATGGAATATTAAAAATTACGAGTCTATCCAACACTCAAAAAGAAAAATAAAACTCCAAAGGCAACAGAAATGTGCTGAACAGCTTCATAAAGACAAACATGCTTTAGAGGTATTTCATCATCTACTGCAACTATAAAGTGAGCTTAACATACACAGTTCTGTTAAGTAATAAACATCGCACTAAGGACCTTTAAGATAGTGGGTGTGTAGTGTTTTCCGAATCCAGCAAACATCCCACAGCTCCTTGACAAGCATTCACCTCCAGCTAGAGATCAACTACCAGGAACAACTAAGGATTGGGCACCGGTTTGCAGCAAGTTAGCCATCAACCATATCCTGAGTTCAGACAACATGACACCAGGGTCTCTACATTAATTCTCCTTTTGAAGGATCACCGTGGGTCGCATTTCATGAAGCTGCTTGAGAAGAATTCCGAAGACGCCGGAGAAAACCTTCTGCACCTCAAAGGTGACGTTGCCAAGCGAGGTCAGCCTCTGAGGATTCTTAAACTCAACAAGCTGCAGGATTTCTCTCGAATGCAGCTTGGCATCAGACCTTTTGCACACGACCGTTGCGGTCTTCAGGTGGAAAGCGGCCGTTTTTTTGCGCGCGTTTCCATTCAAGGGTACCGTAGCTTTCCTCTTGTTGGACGTTGTCTTGGTTTCCTGCAGAAACTGGAGAAAGGACACCTCGAATCCCATGGGCTTGAACGAACTCAGCGGTGTATTTTGACCACAGGCTTCTTCCTGGGCCAGGGTAGTGCTGGAGGACGTGGAGTCCGAGTTTAAGTCCACGTAATTGATGGCAGAACTCCTTGTGTTTCTTAGCCTCGTCCCCCTTTTAGGTCCGAAGGACTTGTCCGATTCGCGGTCCCCCTTGCGTGGACGTCCTCTCCGCCTCTTAACTACCACAGATATCTCGGAGCACGTGTCTGTAGAAGGCTTCCCGTCAGAGAGATCAGCA
The DNA here is from genome assembly GCA_032357475.1 of Enteromius thamalakanensis. Lineage (NCBI taxonomy): Eukaryota > Metazoa > Chordata > Actinopteri > Cypriniformes > Cyprinidae > Enteromius > Enteromius thamalakanensis. Next base: position 756,280 of record JAUCMT010000048.1, on the reverse strand, counting down.
TCCTCTGTGCTTTCTTTCTCTGATGTAGGCTTGGAGAACTCGGACTCACTCTGGCCAGGCTCAGTGACCTCCTCGTTCTCGGTTGTCTCGATGGAGCTCTCCTCCGAATTATCCGTGTCGTCGCTTCTGGAAGCAATGCGCTTGTATCTGGACCGGGGTAACTTTTTACAGTATATGAAGTTGCTTCTCTGTTCTTCTAAATATTGTTTTGGGAGTCCATGTTGAAGATAATGTTTCATTATATTGCGCTCAGAACTGGTCACCGTTTCGCAACCCTTTATCATACAGGCGTACTGCAGCTGCAAGCGTTTGGTGCACATTGCAGAGGCTTCCTCCTGTGTTTTTAAAATGGGTTTCCCATACTTGGTCCAGTTATTTTTGTTAGCTTTTCTTTTTTTAACAGCTCCCTTCTTAACCAGTTTCTTATTCGTTTCTCGGTTCTCTTTCTCGACAACTTCAATTTCATACTTCCTGGGACGACCGAGTTTAACCCCACTCTTTCCTTCCCGTGGGTTCATGAGTAGCCGTTTGTACACGTCTTGGTGTTTCTTCATGGTGTGTCGCAGTAGATTTGACCGCGTGCTGTACGCGCATTCACATCCTTCCACTGGGCATCTGAACATCCCTTCCACGGGGTCGACTTTTGAGAGCTTGGTCTCTTTATGCTCTTGATCGAAATGGCTGATATATTTCCAGAAAGCGGTGAAAGACTCTGGGCAGTTCGGTTGATCACACTGAAACCTGCCCAGGTTGATGCTGCACATCATGGCACCTGCTTTCTCAAGGGTTAATTTGTGGAGCTGAAGGTAGTGCTGGAGCAAGTCTGGAACGGACTGAAAAATGCAAGAACAGTCTTTGACTTGACACCTGAACTCATCCACCTCCTTGATATCCATGTTCAGCTTTTCTTCACTTTCTTCACTTCTATCCTTGTCCTCTGGCTCCTCTTCGTTTGGTTCATCTTGACTGTTGACCTCAAATTTAGGCAAAGCAGACTGGTGCACAGCTTTATAGTGTAGGATCAAATTGTGTTGGATTGTAAAAGCTGCCACACAGCCCTGGTGAACGCAACGGTAAGGTCTGTAAGGGCTGAAAACGTCATCGCCCTCTGTTTTTTTCTCTTTTGTTTTTTTTGGAGATTCCCTCGGTTTTGTCACTCGAGGCTTGCTAGGGGGTTTGGGCTTTTTGTCCAAGGACTGATTTAGTACTTGTACTGGTGCTGAAGGATTCTGGGTAAAAGGGGCTATGGGTAGAATCTCTTTTAATGGAGACACGTGGGTTGGGCCAGAAATTGGGAGTGGCTTTTTGGGAAAAAATCCTTTTGCATTCTGATCCATCCGTGGAGCGGCTGAAGAACGACCAGACACAATCACTGATGGCTGAAACGGCATCTGATTTTGCAGAGTTAATGTCGGAGTTCCCACTCCAAGACTTTTGCCTTGAGCTACAGAGGCCACCTGCTGGACAAGCGATGGAGTGGTACACCGTGATATTTTGACTTTATCTTCTTTAGTGGAGCCTGATGCACATGCAACATTATTCTGCTGTTGTCGTGCATTTGTAAGCGGAGTGTTTTTAACTGAATTTTTAGTATCTGGCACTGGACAAGGGCTTCCTTTGTCACGCTCTGGGAGCCGGTGATTGGACTGAGACTTCATTTTCATCTTCTTTATGTCTTCCTGCGACAAGTTGTGAACTGTCAAATAATGGGCTTTGAGGTTGGAGTTGCGTGTGAAAGCCTTGGAACACTTTTGACAGCTGAAAGGGGCAACATTAAACTGGTCTTTCACTCGAGTAAGCATCTCATCTGTGTAATTGTGCAACTTGACAAGGTGTTTAAATAGAGCATCTTTTGTCATGGCACTGTAAGTGCAACCATTGGCATCACACGCAAATGGTTTCACGTAAGTTCGTATCTCACTGCGTGGTAAATCTTTGGACACTTTGGGCTTATTAAGCTGTTCACCATTAACCACAGGACTATCCACGGTTCTGGTAACCTCGCTGATTTCTCTGTCTAGGTTAAGCTTCTCAAGAGCTTTTTGGATTTCCCACACTTCATCCACATCCGTTATGGGTGTATACTTGGACTGATCACTGACATCGCTTCCTGAAAGCGAAGATGAAATGGTGTGAATTAAGTTATCATTTGAGCTCACCTCACACAATTGGGAAACGGATTCGACAGGGACTTCGGCAGTTTTCCCCATAGGTTGCTGCTCACTTTGAGGTTCATTCTGAATCAAGTTGGAGGTATGCTGTGGATCCACACTGAGTGGACTTGCAACAGACATTTGTGAGCAGGAACTGTCGACACTCGATCCACGAGGCAAGCTGCTTTTTTTGTGTAGGTCTCCAGCCAAAATTTGTTCACGTAGTCTTTCTTTGACACTCTTTTCAGACACCAGGTTTTGAGCAAGACTTGCCATGGCTGCCAGAAGGCCATCATTCGATAGATCACTTGCATTGCTGTTGGTTGTTGTTTCCTTGTTATCTTTCATTTTGTTTAAAGCATCAGCTTGAAGAATTTGACCGACATGATCTGATGAACCACTATTCAGGCTGGATGTAGACTGGTCATCAGCCAACAACTGAGTAAGAAGAGGATCACTGACACTCTCGTTAAACAGTGGGTTCGACATCTCCGAATAACTCGCTTGTAGCTGATGTTTGACACTACCAGTGTGCTGTATGACACTAGTTTCTGACACACGACCGCTCTGAGCATATGGGTTTGAAACCATCTGCTGTTCTTGTCCAGAGCTTGCACACAGATTTGACGGGTTTTGCTTCAACACTCCTCCCGTCTGTTTGTCATTGCTAGTGTATGTGCCATTGGCTTGGGGAAAAGTGACATTCGGGAATAATTTTGGATCAAGAGGTCCTTTAGGCTGTGGCAGGTTCACATATGAAGACGATGTTGGATGAGGCGAGTTAAGAAGATCAAGAAATGAGCTGGGGAGGTCTGCTGTCAGGTCGGCTTCATCGAACGGCTTGCAATAAGCCCGCTTAGATAAATGTCCTCCAAGAGATTTGGGACTTGGGAATTCTCTATAACACCTGCAGCAAATAAACTTGCCATCTTTAACAATGGCAGGCCATTTGGTTCTTCTGCTTCGCTTAACTTTTTTTCTATCCCCATCACTGGACAGATTACCAGTTTTACTCTGAGAACTTGGAGAATTCCTGTTTGATGGGGCAGTTTCAGTGTTAGGAAGTGGCAAACCTAAACCTGTCTCTCCAGACCTCTCCAACTTCACCATAGACTGGGTACTGGTTATCGCAGAGAACGAGTCATTGTTTGTCTGCTGTGGGTAAGATGCTGGGGAATCTCTGGGAACGGACTTGTTCAAACTGTCAGGGTAAGGGCAGCGAGCAGTTCCCAGATTAGTCTCTGCAACTGAATTAACGGCTGCCACCACGTTAGGGCTCATGACTTGTTGCGGTGGAATGAGATTGTTAAGTGAATGCAGACTGTCATTTGAGGTGCCATTGAGTTTTTGAACGCTGTCTGTTTGTGCTGGGTTAACATTAGGATTATTATTCGCTCGTAGAGTAGTATAGCTCATTACTCTCTGCTGTGCATTTTCACTAGAAGCTGCATTTAGGTGAGTAAAACGACCACTAGGAAGTGCGTTCATGTTTTGGGTCATTGATTGAGAATGACTCGTCTGTTGCTGGAGTACTGAACTGTTCCTAGGGTCCCACATATGGTCTGCTGCTATTTGAGGCTGATTTGTGCCATTTCCAAGATGAGGGATAACAATAGGATCTAACATATTGTCCATTTCATTGGTACGGATATGCCCTGGGGAAGCACTGACGTGAGAGGAGACAGAAGGATAGTTGGGGTTTGCGCAGTTGTTTTGGTAGGGAGGAGACTGGACAAGGGGATTCTGTGTCTGGACACCGGGACCAGGGACCCTTTGGCCCAGCTGGTGTTGTGGATTGACAACTTTATTATGGCTCCCATTTACAGGAACCGATCTCGATCTAAGCGTAGACTTGGCCGCCGCATTGTTCTTCTTTGCTAATTTCCACTGCGTGTAAAAGTCGGGATGTACAGCCTTCATGTGTTTAGTTACGCTTCTGTAAGAGCTATAGTCTCGAGTACATGATTCGTGTGGGCATTTGTGTCTCTCTTTGACCACTTGGGGAATATTTGTGTCTATCGGTTTCACAGATTTGTTCTCCAACACTTGCCCATTATTTGGCACGGAAGCCATTTGTAGAGGAAGCGTCTGAGAAACGGGAGGAAGCATCTGACCCAATGAGATGAGCGGTGTTGCATTTTGGGAAGTACATGTTGGAGCTGTCATGTTACTGCTATACATGCTCTGATATGATGTCTGAACCGGAGGCAAAGGATTAGGATTAGGATTGTACTGCCTAAATAGTTCATTCTTATTGTTGTATAATGGAGTAGAACCTGAATCAACTGTCTGCTGCTGACCGTCAGCTGGTGGGACAGGCAGAAAATCCTCCAATACACTCTGGTATGAAGATGTAGACGGCATGGGATCTGAATCGCTCATCAAGGCCTCCAGAAGAGATTCTTCCGTTCTATGCGGAGGCATGTGAGTGCCCACGGCTGACTGGCCCAGGGGGTCATTGATCGGGGGGATATGCTGATGGACGGGATTTTGATGGATGGGTTGTTGCTCAGGTTTACTTTTCCCAGAATGGGCGCACTCTTCAGCAGAAATCGTAAAAGCACTATTTAGCATGTTTTTAACAGAATGCTTTACTATCACCATGCCAGCTGGACGATCCACCTCAGACCCTGCGTCAGTGTTGTTCAGAGGGGAGCCGTGGTCGCTGGGATTGGAGTGGTTTGGATGAGGGTCTGCTGGTTGAACACTTGATTGAATGTCAGTGCACTGGCCTTCCACTTTTGTGACATGGCTCTCTGCGTGGAGGTCTAACTCAGACAGTGAATGAAACACTTTGCCACAGTCTGGTGCTTTGCACGTAAATGTTTTGTAATGCTGTGCCTCATGGTCATACAATTTGTAGGATTCATGAAAAATCTTGCCGCAACCCGGAAACATACACTTCGCCTTGAAGACCGGGTGGACTTTTTTATGTACAATGAGTTCAGCATTGGAGTCAAAGCTGGCTTTGCAATTGAGTTGTATGCAAATATATGGTTTGGTGCCACAGTGCATCTGGAGGTGATCGTTTAAGTGATCAACACTGACAAACTGGCGACGGCAATACTGGCACACCACTTTTGTGCTCTGCATTTCAAGGAATCGCTTTGCTTCTTCATTGTCACCATGGTCTTTTACATGAGCAACCAGATTACGGAAATATTTAAATCCCCTCCTACAGCTATGGACCGGACAAATATTCCCTTCGCAAAAGTCATTGGCATCTCTACTGCTAAGCTTGTTGGACTGCCCACCACAGCTATTTTTTGTCTTTTTCACTTTTTGATTTTCGCTGCTTTTAGCTTTCAGGGCAGCTATGACGGGAGCTGCTGTTTTGGGGTTGGCTAACTGCTTACTAGTCTTCATCGCAGCAAGACGCTCTTTGCATGAAAGTTTGACATGTGATGCAACGTGTGGTTCAAGAGTCTCTCTCGTTTCGAAGGTCTCTGTACATATGGGGCAGGTGTAGCGCCCATCTTTGAAGTGAGTCTGCGCATGACGCACTATTCGGTGACCCAGGAACTCCTTATCGCATAAAACACAATACTGCATGTAAGCTTGCCAATTTCTGAACCTGGCTGAGACAAAGCCTTTTTCTCTCAACTTTTTCATCTCTCTGTTCTTCTGCCTTTGATCTGTAATATCATTTAGTTCATTTGTGGCATCCATGAAACACTTTGAGATGTCCTTGAAGTCCTCATCAAATATGCTGGTCTCTCCGCCTAAGCCTTCAGGGTCACCATCGTTCAGTTCATCAATGGAGGACACAATTGAGGCCTCCTCCCCCATAAGACCTAAACAGTGGCGCTTTAATGCCTTCCAGTTCCAAAACTCAGGATCAAAAGGCCACTGTGTTTTGAGGACTAAAAGGAGCTCACATCGCAGCGAGTTCGGTACTGGTAGATCTTCCTCGTCTAGCTTCTGGTCTGGCTCGTTGTAAAGAGTTTCCACTGCATAGTAGGAGTCCACGGTTGGCTCCAGGAGAAACTCCGTTAGCTGGCAGGCCCTTTTGACCTCCAGGTCTGAGGGTAAGAGGCAGGAGATGGTTTTGCAGACAGTGGCCTTGGTGTTTCCTTCACACGACTCCAACCGCAGAGCTCGTATACAGAGCTCAACACAAGTCGAAAGTCCAGCTTTGTCCATCTGGTGATTTGGAAAAAGAATATTTAGTATTTAGCATCACTTTTGAAATGAATTGCATGAAATGAGAAAAAGAGAATGCTCACCTCTGACTGGATGACTTTAATGAAAAAGAGCAGGTGGAACACAGTCTTAGACAGAAATGACAACTGACGGCATCGGTCCAAAAAGCCTTGCTCTGAAGTCTCTAATCGTTTGAGCAGTTTTCCCCAGAACAGAGTCAACTCCCTGCCAGAGAACACACAACATCTCTCAAATTACTTAGAAATGTAACATCAAATTAGAAGTTGTACAAAGTCTTTTTTAAACCCATTTATCATAGCTGCAGCAAATTCGTATTTCTCATTTCCTAAGTCTGCACTGATTATTCTGGCATTGGTAAGGTTTGTGACTTGCCAAGCACAGTAGGAGTCCTCTTGAAGAATTTGACGGGTCAAAAAACCAGAACACAATGTAAATGCAGCTTTCTCGTCACCGTCAGCCTCAAGGTTGCAAATCATCTCTAAAGCATCACGACAGTCCACTCTTGAGAGCTGAAAAGGTGGGGAAAGAAGTCACAGATGTAAGCCCTGTTTGAGATCCATTGAAAAAATATGTACTTCCTTGAATTCACAGCTTTGACTTAAGATGTGCTTAGATTTAAGCTTTGGCTTGTGAATATTACACTTTCAGTACTACTAAATCAGAAAGGAAGTGGTGGATGCAGAGAAAGAAAAAAACTACCAGTCAAAAGATTTTTTTTTTTTTTAAGAATTCTATTCTGTTGAGCAAGCATGCATTTATTTAATGAGAATTACAAAAGAAAATTAAATGAACTGCTTTCTATTGAATGTTAAAGTGTATTGGATTGCTTGTTATCGTTTAATTTAAATCAATCTTGATCTTTTTTTAAGCAGAATAGTATTTTTTCTGATCATGTGACCGGAGTAATGATGATAGAAATCACAAGTAAACTGCATTTTAAAAATAAGAAATAGAAAAGAGTTACTTTAATTAGTAACAATATAGCAGTCAATATCTGAATATTGGATAAGAAGGATTATTTGAAGCATTTATGTTTTAGGACAAGTTTGATGAAAGCTTTTGATCCACTTCGAATGCTGACTACAGTAGTTCAACCTGCAAATGCTTCTGCTGTACTTTGATCCACATAAAAGCACAATGGGTGAGCAAAAGAGTGTCAATTTTTGACTGGTAGTGTACATTCTGAGTAAACAGACACTGCCTTACCTCTTCCATTACAACTTCCTGTGGAGCAGCAGTGCACAAACAAACCAGGTACATCTGCTTAAAGTGTCCCTTCTCCTCAAACTCCGAGAGCTCAGCACAGGCCTTGGCCAGCGACGCAGCCTGATCCACACAGCTCTCTTTGATCAGGTGCTTCACTCGCATCCGCAGCAGGGTTTGTCCTTCCAGAGCCAGGAACTCACAGACTACAGAGCAAAGACAAACACTTTAACAAAGCTGCTGTATTAAAGACTGACAGGTTACCAACACGTCAGGTTACTTTTGAAAAAGAGAGAAACGATTATGAACAGGTGGTCCTTTCAGGTTGGTACCTTTCTCTTGCTGTGGCAAGTCGTTCGTGAGAATGCCCTGCAGCGTGGGATTGCTCCAGACCCCTTGCTCTCGTGCGATGGAGGAGAGAATCATCAGATTACTGATCCCCTTCTCCTGGACCAGAGGATGGGCAATCTGCAGAAACATGGCAGCACACAAAATAAAACAGTGGAAAAATGTGCATTTGTGACCTGGACCACAAAACTAGTCATAAGGGTCTATTTTCTGCAAATGAGATTCATACATCATCTTTCCATTGATGTCTGGTTTGTTAGGATCGGACAATATCTGGCTAACTATTAGAAAATCTGGAATCTGAGGGGTCAAAAAAATCTCCTTTAAAGTTGTCCAAATGAAGTGATCAGAAATTATGTTTTGATATATTTATGGTACAAAAAGAAACATGTATAAATTTGACCCATACCACAGGTTATGTTGTCTATTGCTACAAATATACCTGTGCTGCTGAGTCACAAGTTACAGATTCTCTCGTTCATTACCGTAGAAGACCTCAAAGATGCCTAATGCAAAGACTAGTATTGGAAAACTTTGGTATATTTACCTGGACAGATGACCTGAACCTGTCCCACAATGCATCTGGGATATTGCGGGGCAGAGAAAGCAGCAACTCTGCACAACTCCTGCAGAAAGAAAAGCAACAAATAGTTGTAACCTCTTATAACAGCAGCCGCCAGACAGGACAGATAATCAGTGGTGTTTCTCACAGCGAGAGTCTTTCGAGCACGACTGGCACTTCTTCACACTGGGCAGAAAGGTACGGGGATGCCTGTGCAAAGCTCAGCAGTGCAATGATGTAGACCTCCAGAACCGGTAACGGCTCGTCCTCCATCCTCCACAGACTGGCATACTCCACCAGCGTCTACAAGAAGCACAAACATCAATAAACACCCTGATCTGTGAGAGTCTTCAGGGATGGACATTACTGCTGGAAAGGGGCGGCGACCACAATCAGTCATGATCACTCGTGATCACTTACTTTTATGCTGTATTTATCTCATACAGGAGGTGTTGGGTACCAAAGCGCTTCAGGTTACTAATCATTTACTCTTCTGCTAAAACTCTGATCATGAAGCGCGTTGTTATAATAATGATCTGCATAATCTGACACGTCACTTTGATGCTATCATTGTGATTTGTGGCAGACAAATGGTTTAATAAAACAAAACAAATATTTTCCTAATCTCTATTTTCTTTCAGATCTGGAAGGGACTCGAATCAAGTTCCATACTGGAAATATTACAACCATTTTTGAGCATATTATACAATACTCTTCCAAGCTCACTCAATTATAGTGAACACAAGGGATGTGATATTTTTGTGCTTATGAAACAATATAATGTTTCCTTGGTTACGGCTTATAAATAAGACTTTTAACAGGTATTAAGTGGGGATGAGACTGAATCATTTCTAAAGACCATCAGTAATATCATTTGGGGACACTGTGAACAGTGATCTTACTCGGTGTGCTACAGTATTTCTCTGCGCTCTTCTTTGTAGGGCTGGGTACCATTAAAAAAAAAAACCTTTTTGGATACCAACTTTATGAAATTATTTTGAACAACATTTCTTTCAGCTTGTTGACATTCACACAGACTCAAAAGCTCATCTCCTGAGACACGGACACATTTTATTGTTGGAAAATAAACACTGAAGAAATAATGTTTGTAGTAGTCTATCTATGAAGAACATTCTACTGAACAATAGTCATATTTCTGCTGCCGTGTCCAAACTGAACTTCTGAATACCTCTCCAGTTCTGTGTGTTCATGATATGAGGATAGATTTACTCGAATCAAACGATCAAATACTCTTGAAGTAACCCTCAACATAATGTAGAGACAGAAGTGACGTGCAGTGGTGTAAATGATGTAAATAATGTTTTTTGATACTCGTTTTGCCTCGATCTCAATACCCAGCCCTACTTCTTGTGCCGGTGTTCAGAGCCTCTCTGGCCTCTGTTTATCACTTGGTAATATTTTCAGACAAATGGCATTTTGGGAAACGTGTGCACGTGCAGGACAAAGATCAGATGAAACACTATAAGGTTGCCGATGGCATGTTTGGAGCTGGTTCTGACCCGTGCATCTCTAGCTTTGCAAAACTTGAATCTCAGATGTGATTGCTCCGATCCGTCGAGACGCTGAAGAGGTCACGCTGAACTCTGGGGAGCTTGTAACATGCATTCAGGGGCAGTCTGCGTTATTTCTACACATTCAGTAGTTTTAACAGTTATGTCGAGTGCTGTAAAAAACAGCTAGTCAATCTGCAGGAGGACACACAGGAAAAATCCACTTCACAAGACAGACGACCAGCTCAAGTCACTCCTGTGTGAACTGCATTTTAATCTAGCTATTTTATAATAGACAAAAAAAGAGTGCCATATGTTCAAATACAAAATAAATCATGCATGCCTAATACACATGAAAGAAACGTCTACAGACAGACTGCTAGTTTGATATCGATTCAGTCCTGGAGCAGTATATTAACCCTATCATCTGATATTTAGCACCAACGCCAAACACACACACGTCTCATCATTACAGCAGACCACACTCTACAGGTCAAAGGTCATGCAGACCTCATTAGGACACAAGCTGCATGTATCCCTAAATCATCAGAGCTGCCTGAAGTGATATGACCCACGTAATGGTCTTTCAAATCGCTCAAACGAGGTTCACTTAAATATCTGTATTACATATAATAGTTTAAATATGTTATTTTTTCAAATTCTCAAAGTAAATCGTGAAGGTTTAGATGATAAATATTAATGGAAGATTCTGATCTTATTACAAATGTAATAAATAATGAAGTCAATTATGCTATTAATCATAATTACTGCATGACTAATCGTATAATTCACCCAACTTATAATACAGTAGTGTGTAATTAGATATTACACACTGATATTAGATGGGTATTGGCCAACATGCAAAACTGATCAGGTTCTGTGAATGAAAAGCGGTGCAAACCACGACTTGTGATCGTCTTCAAAGCATCGAGCCGAACATGACCAATCAATCAGAAGCGTGACCCTGGAGCACAAAACTAGTCCTAAGAGCACAGGTATATTTGTAGAAACAGCCAAACATTGGTTCAGGGTCACAAATATCCTGTAGACATCACTAGAAACACTGAATGTTTTCAGAAGCTGAACTCTAGTGTGTGTTTAATCTCCGTTTCTCCACACACACATGCTCCTGCTGACTGACCACACATCAGAGACAGATTCTCACGGTCCACAAACCCTCAAAAGAGCTCAGATGAAGCACTGCTGTCTCAACACGCCGACATCTACATATCACTGAGAAACATCACAACAGATATATAGGTCAGTGGACCATCAGAGCCACACACGAGCACAGCAACTCCAACACAAGCTCAGAGACGCAACGGGAAAAACTAACGTCAACTCAAGTACACGCGAAGCTGAAGAGCTCTCCGGGCAAACAGACAAGCGACAAAGTCTCATCTTCAACATTTTGCCATTTTTATGAGAAATAAGCATTAATGAACATCTCATTCCTCACGTAATCACTCAGAGGTCAATAAAATATCATTTATATCACGCAAGTCATCAGCGTCCACAGCTTGTTAGTTCACTAGAGGAAAGCATTAGACTATATACTTATATTTTAGTTTACCTGTAAATGTAAGTTTAAATACATCTGTTACGAAACGGGCTACACCCCTAGCAGCTGGCAATACAAGAGTCAGTTTATGTCAAATTATAATAGATTATATATTCTATGGTGATAATTAAAAGCAGAAATTGACAGATGACGGTGATGTGTATAATGACGTTATTATAATCCGCCAATCACTGCACGTCACTGTAGATTATCATCATTATCATGATAACGAAAGGCAGAAAGTGTCAGGTTATATCACTGCATATCATTATAGATTATGCTTATAATGAAATGCTGCAAGGATCTGACACTCACTGCACATCAATATCATCTACAAAAACTGCATATTATTTTCATGTGCGTGTGAAGTCGCAGATTATGGTGATCTGTGCAGCTAGTAAAGAGAGAGACAGAGGATGATGAGGAGGACGTGCATGAAGGAAGACTGTACGGTTATGCCATGATGCGCAGTGAAGGATGGATCATAATGCTGCTAGCTATTGATAACGAGACGCAGTGAGTGGCAGATGATGGCGGTGATCAGTTATTAGCTTCTGCAGATGTGCGTGCGCTGCGTGCGCTGCGTGCTTGTTTACAAGTCCCGAGCGTCAAGCACACAGAGGCTAACGAGGCTCAAAATCGCGTCTGTAAACACGCTGGCGCAGCGGAGCACCGTCTGCAGCCGTGTGAGGTCGCCAGGCGGCTAGTTTACCGCATCACTGTCTCTGTGTGCGAGTGTTTACGAGTGCGGCTCGGGGGCCATCTGCGCTCACCTGACAGAACTCATAGCAGTACTGCGACGCTCGCTCGTCGGGAGACTCCTGGCTGCTCTTCAGAGCCGCCGCTATGTCCGCCAGTCGCGTCGTGAGCGCGTTTAAAGCGCTGGAAGCGTCGCTGCGGTCCTGCTCGGCCTCCTCGTCCGCCATCTTCACTTCCAATTCCGCCGCGTACGCACAGCGCGTCACGTGACGCCCGACCACCGTGCGTGCTGACGTACTAGCCGAGTCACGTGACATCGTCGACTGTGCTGCGCTCGGGTCAAGAGGTGCTCATTTTGCACAAATTTTGTGACCATGGAACAAAAAAACAACAACCAAAAGGATCATTTTTTAAATAAATGAGATTTATTAATCCTCTGAAGGTTTGCCATAGATGCATGGTTTGTTAGGATAGGACTGTATTTAAAATGTTAAAAATTGAGAAAATCGCCTTTAAATTTGTCCAAATGAAGTTCATAGCAAAAGAAAAAAAAAATCAGTATTTACTGAATATCCTTATGATTTTTGTCATAAAAGAAAAAAAGTATAATACTCACCCATATAGTGTCTTGCCACAAATATAGCTGTGCTGCTGATGACTGCTTCTGTGCTCTGGGTTTTAAACAGAGTACAATCTATCTGGACAATAATAGTGTATTGTAAACTAATGCCCTGCATTTATATTTATTTTAAATGCTATTAACAAAGGTAGACCCATAACCCATGAAACACAGGCCTTTTCATAAGATAAACTGTACAGAAAAAAAGATGAGCACACCTTAAACAAGAAGAAGTGAAAAAAACACTACAGGAAGCCTTAAAGGGACAGTAGGAATTCTGCCATCATTTACTCACAGTTGTTCCAAACCTGTATGCGTTTCTTTCCTCTGTTAAACACAGTATGTGATGTTTCTTCCCAAGTACTTGATGGCTTCTGTTGACTTACTTTTTCCCATAATATAGAAGTCAGTGGCTACCAGCAACTGTTCGGTTACGCACATTCTTCAAAAGATCTTCTTTTATGTTCCACAGAAAAAAGAAACTCAGTCAGTGAGCTTTTCATCTTTTAAAGCAGTAATGTTCAAAGTTAGCGTCAAAATTAACAACAACAACAAAAAATACTTCTCTGTATCTTTATTAATAGCCTGGTCATTTTAATATTGTCAAACACATGAAAGATTTGACACAAACTAAATGAAACACACCAGAATTCCTGAAATCAATTGACAGTACTTACTGGCGTCTGTGTGACTGTTTTCCATAAAAATGTCTTTTGTTATTTTAAATGATTTTACAAAGGAATAATGATATAATATTTCCAACACCTTTTATTTAAAACATTGAAGGGAAGATAACTGAAGGAACACCTGAAATCTTTGTGAACGAAGTTGTGTCAGGACAGTAATACCAGATTAGATTGATTCACGCGTGTCCACTTCTGATAAAGTAAAGCTAACTGATATGACTTCTATCTTCATTTTATTCAATTTATTAAAAGACATATGAACACATAAGAACATGTACTGCATAGTCAGGATGACCCAGCCTTAACTTCATTACTTTGCTTTCTGAGTTTGTGCTGGGTTGTGTTGTAATGACTGAATAATATATTAATAATGGATCTTTTAGCTGAAGAGTAAAAATGTTTGGCTTGCAAAATGCAGATCTTTAAAGAAATAATAAAGTTCAAAAAATATAATGTTTCAGGCTTATGTGTGTGTTCGCTTTGTTTTTGTCTCTTCTGCTTATTAAGGCTGCATTTATTTAATAAAAAAAAAAAAAAAATGTTAATGTTAAATTATGTATGAATGTGTGTGGGTGTGAATATATATCTATTTATATATATTCTCTTTTTTAAGGAAACATTTAAAATTATTATCAGGGTTAAAAGATAACAGTTTTTGGTCAATAAGATTAAAAAAAGAAATTAAGAAAAAAAATACATGAATACGTTTATTCAGCAAGGACGCATTAAATTGAAGTGACAGTGAGGACATTTCTAATGCTGCCGTTTTGAACTTTCTATTCATTAAACAATCCTGAAAATAATTAAAAAAGAAAAATGTGTTACAGTTGAAAGATGAAGCAGCACAACTGTTTAAATTACATGCAGTCAAACTGAAAACACACATTTTAAATAGTAATAGTATTTAAAAAATTTAAAGTAATTAACTTTTTTTTTTAAACAAATAAAAGCAGCCTTGGTGAGCAGGAGAGACTTCTTTCAAAAACATTGAACGTCCAGTCTTTAGCCGCTTCGCTCTAAAATCTCCACCGGTCTGTTAACTCTGTGTTTCTGGTCTCAGCCCACGTTCAGTCAGGATCTTCTGGCAGGACCCAGCAGCTGAGACCTGGGAGAGGATCTTGAGTTTTGTAAATGTATAATATGGAATGAAATTTTAGCTTGTACTGTAAACCCTAGTGCTCAAACTAATTTACTGTATTATTACAATTAGTTAAAAAACAATTAACCTTGATGAGCACAGAACTTTCTATTGCTTTTGAATTGAATAAACTTGTCTCTTAAAGTTTACTTATATGCACCAGTGACAGGTTTTGCAGCTGGTAACACGTACCTCAAAAGGACAACAGACCCAACAACATCACTGCAATTACATTAACAGTAAAGCAGTCAATCAATAGTTATCATGATCCATTTCAGCCACAGTGCATTATGGGAACATGAAGAAAATACTGTTCATCTGGAGTTAGTTGTGCTCATTGTATTTGAGGCTATGCATTTAGAGAAACAGGATTTTGAGTTTAGTGATGGGTTTGAGGTACGAGCAATAAAACAGTACAGTACAGTTAGAGTATAGCACACCTCTGTGTACGTGAACAGAAAAATCTCTTAACTTTATTCTAGCGACTGAAAAGTCTAATTACTAGCTTGTTGAATTTTTTAGAGGACTGACAAATAGCATTCATTATGTTTGAAATGCTTGTATATTGTAATATTTACATTCTGCAAATGATAAGACTGTTTTAGATAATGAGTTTTGCAAGGGTTTGCTTTGTCATTCAGACCCAACAACTCTGCCTATAATACAAATGTTAAAACTTTTAAAAAACTTAAAAAAGGTAATCAATAGCCCTAACGGTTTTGAGTTCTGTTAATGTACTGGAGTTTACTAGCATTATGAGTATTATTATATGTGATTATTCTTGAAAAGCAGATTTAAATGTGATTCTGACTAATAAGATGCTCCCCAGCCTGAGAACGTCTCTATCCCTACGTGAACATGACCTGAAACCTATTGGTTTCATAAAAAAAGCACAAGACAAGCCCTTAGGATGTGTCCCACCCACACCTCTCGTTTGAACAGGAAGTACATTGGTGAACTTGTCGAGCTATTTCACGCCATTGCTCAGTAATCAGATGATAATGTGCTGCAGAAAAGCAGGCAGTGGATTTTCATTGGATTTTATTAAAACACTGTTCAGCTCTTCCCACGCCATGTGTTTTCCATACTGCTTCTAGACTTTGAGAGTCATACGAACCCGGCTCAAATGGAGTTCCAGAATGTCCTGAACCCCATGAAGCCATTGCCCTTGAACGGTTGTGTATCTATGGGCCCTTTAACACAGTAATAACACTGTCGTAACATTACCGCTATGGCTTTACCAGTAAATAAAAAAGCGTTCCATCTGAACCATACAAATAGTGGACGTTGCATCCAAAAAATTGCAATGGGCTAAGCCTTTTGTGTTATTACTTTTAATATGAAATAAATTCTCAGATTTCAAATTCTGATAATTTCTTTAGGAAATTGAAGCAATGGCTTTTTGGCGCTCTTATATGTGGCGTGATAGATCGCTGTAGACACCTCAGATCAAGCGAAGCGAACTGATAATCTCTTTCCCTTTACAACTAGATACAGTACGTATCTGTGAGTAATACAAAGAGCCCTGACAGTTTTATTTTTGCTTTGGAGCTGATGATCCCATGCTCTCACATGCACTCGCCACCCACTGGACAAGGCTGGGTATTACAGTTCCAAATCACAATAGATCATCTTCACTTTAATCTGTCGGTGCCTTCGGATTCTTCCGTCACCTCTAAAAAATTATTCCATCAATGCCGGGAAATAGTCCTTTGCTGTTGATCAGTTGATCTCTTTTCGGCAATTTCCCAGTAATTTCCCAGTAAAGCCTGTATGTGTGAAAGGGGGTTATGTGTGCTCCTTCCGCCTGAAGAGTCTCTTAAAAGCCTGCTTGAAGTCCTCGTTGAAGCTGGTGTACAGCAGCGGGTTAATGAGCGAGTTGATGTATCCCAGCCAGGTGAGCGCGTCGGACATATGAGGTGAGGGGCTGGGCACATTCAATCCCACCAGCAGCTCTTTCAGGAAGAACGGGAGCCAGCACAGGATAAAGGCTCCCAGGATGAGCCCCAGAATCCGGGCCGCCTTTCTCTCCCTGGACGTACAGATCTGGTTTCTCTCGTCTACCTCGGGCGGCTCCGGCGGCCGGCGGACGGAGACGTGGTTGCGCTCGAACTCTGTGGTGTGGTCCGAGGTGGACACATCCGAGACACAGAAGGCGTGCGTGACGCGGTAGTGGTGCAGCGAGTTGGTGCTGTCGGTGCTTCGGCTGCTGAGGTGCCGTGAGGAGCCACGCTTCTGGTACAGCGTCTTGGCAGCGTTGTAAATCCGGGAGTACAGGATGAGAATGAGAGTCATAGGGATGTAGAAAGCACCGAATGTGGAGTAGATGGTGTAGCCCACGTGATCATGCTCAATGATGCATTGTTGCGGGCCGGCCTGGTCTACGCGCTTCCTCCAGAACAGAGGCGGAATGGAGATGAAGATGGAGATGACCCAGACAATGGCCACCATGACACCGGCGCGCCGGGCCGTCCTCTTGCGGGCATACTCAATGGCTTTAGTGATGGCCCAGTAGCGGTCTAGCGCGATCACACACAGGTGTAGGATGGAGCAGGTGCAGCAGGTCATGTCGACGCTCAACCATGCTTCACAAACAAATGGCCCCAGCAACCAGGTCTCAGTGGTGATGTACAGGATGCTGATGGGCATCACCAACAAAGCCACCAGGAAGTCTGTGAAGGCCAGGGAGCAGATGAGGTAGTTTGCCGGCAGGTGGAGCTTCTTGGTGGTGCAGATGGCTGCGATGACAGCGGCGTTCACCACGGCTGTCAGCAGTGTCACCAGCGCCAGCAGAGCCACCACGGCCAAACGCTCCGTCAGCAGCTCCGTGCCGAAGGCTGGCGCTGGGCTGGCGGTGGTGTTGGTGTTAGTGGCGTTGGTTGGAGTGCCCAGGTAACGCTCCATCTCTATCCCGCAGTCTCGCCCTCAGTCGGGAGGATCCCTCTGCCCAGGACTAAAGCCCTGGATCCGTGACGGCCTGTCAGACACACAGTTAACATGGCGTTTATGTCAAATTAGTTACTAGGGTTGCTGCAAAAAGGTGGAAAATTTCCAGTTAATTTTAGAAACTTCACAGAAACTTTGGAAACTTTGTGGAACTATCTCCCCACTTTACAACCCTAATAAAGACTTTAAATTACCAGAGCATGCAAACACACTGGCACTTCAATTCACAGTATCCATAGAAAAGAAAAAGACGCTTTTGCCAAATGCTTTAACACATTTTATAATTTTAGTGCTGTCCTGTCAGTCTCACTGTAGTTCAATCTGTAGTTAATGGAAAAGGCCTGAAACTGCCAAAAAACTGTCAGTGGACTGGAAAAATAATCCTTTATATCCAGGTGAAGGTAAGATGGAGGGGGAGTTCACATTGTTTGTTTGCTTATACATCCGACATTGTAACAGTTTAAAGGTAGTTGAAAATCTCTGGCAATAGAAATGTGGAGTTTATTTGTAGCAATTAAAAACAACAATATTAAAAACAAAATACAGCATAGGAGATTGTATTAATTGTTAAAAACCAAGGAAAAGATTTATAATCAGAAAGTGTTTGAGCAGTTTAAACACACAGTGGAAGACTGTTCCACAGTTTAGTGCAGAAAACAGGAAAAGCTTAATCCTCTTGCAATTTTAGTCCTAGGAACATTTCTGAAAGAGAGCCTGGGCTTGACCTTTGCCAAGAGCCCAAAAGCCTTTTTTCTGGTTTATAAAAGAAAGATAACGGATGAAGAATTTTGGATTAAGCCTTTGGAATATTATACCCACCAGAAGGACGAAACACAGCAATCGGTCTTTTGGATTCATTCAAGTTAAGAATGTTTAGTGAAATTCAAAGTGTTAAGAATGCCAAAACACACTGTAAGGCATTTAAATCTGTTTCAATGGTGGATATAGTTGAGTGGTTTTATCTGCAAAACAATGAGATGAAACACCATGTTTCCTAAATATGGTGGAATCATAGAGAAAATAACAAAGGGCCAGGATAGATCCCTGTGGGACACCGCAAATGAGGGGAGCAAGACAGACGGAGAAACGTATGCTTTGCAGATAAGAGCTAAACCATTTTAGGACACTTCCTTTAATACCTTCACAATACTCAAAACAGGAGATGGGAATATATTGGTGTTAAATGCTGTACTTAAGAATGGCACTGTCCACAGTTTAAGTCACACTTGTCTGATATTAAATGTGATAGTTCAGTATTAACCACATGTGTAGTTTACAAGCATGTTCCACTAACCACAAACAAATAACATTATTTCCATTATTTAAGCTTTTCTAATCAAATAAATGCTGTCTATCATGTGTTTTGATTGTGCCTAACCTAACCGTGTTTGATTTAAGGCATTTATCTCTGCATATGCTGGTCAATTATTAATATCTTAATAATTAATCTGTTTTATTAATTAATGTGTCTGGGTTTTACAAAGCAGCTGTTTGAACATGTTCATAGTAATAATATTCATAGTATTAATATTAATAAAATGACTGATGATAATTGATGATGATTGAGAATAAAGTAATTCGTACTTTACAATTACTATACAATACTATACAGTACAATAACGCAGGGATATAACTAGTATATATCATTTGTTTTTAACCATTTTCCTTTAAGCAGAGAAATGTACACATTTTTGTACATATTTATTATTATTTTCATATTCATTATTGTCAAGAAAGAAAAATGAATTGCTCCAGCTCTGATCTGAATGATGTCTGTGATGAGGTGATTTTGTGGGAGAGGTATTGATTATGTTTTCCGGGTGTGCCTTGTCTATGTGATGTTCTATATTAAAGATAAATGTATTTATGCCTCTGCTTGGATTTGCTTTTCTCCATTCACAGCGCCTCTGCCCTGCGGGTACAAACAGGAAATGAATGAAGTGAATTTAAAGCAGGTTTGGTGTCTCAAGGGCAAAGTCAGCAGTGGAGAATGTATTTATTTTAATGCAGTTATTCAGAAGAAAAAGCAATTGCTTTACAGAAGGCTGTATAAACACATGCATCACAATACATACATACAATTTAACATCTTATTTAAAGCAAAGAGTGGAGCTAATTAATCTCCTTCAGTTATGAGCATAGCATGTGCTAAATATAACCTTCCTAACATGTGAATTTAATGAAGAAGTAAGCCATTACTGGTCACCGGTATTAGCAAAGCTATTATTCACTGTGAAGGCACACTATACTCTTTCTACTCTTCAGAGCAATGCTGACCACAAAGGCAGCGCACACTGGCAGGCCTTTCCTTTTACTCACAATCATGTAAAACATCGCTTCATCTCAGCAGTTACAACAGAAATCCGGGAACTGAAAATCCACAACCCAGTTTTGCTTAATACAACAGTGTTCATTAAGACAGAAAACATCAAACCATTTCACCAACATCATGTTTGTTCAGAATGGTTTGGCTTGTAAACAGTGTTCGTTCTGTGCATATTTCTCTCCTGTCTTCAAAACATGACACTTTCACTGGAGAAAAAAAAAAAAGATATTTGGACTCTCATTCTGACGGCACCCATTCACATTCACATTTTTCTCCAGATCTGATGAAGAAACAATCATCAGTCATCTCTCAGAAACAAAATCATACAACAAATAAAACACACACACACACACACACATATATGTTGGTTTTTGTGGTTTGCGGGGTCTCTTCATAGGTGTAATGGTGTTTCTGCTGTACAGACTGTATGTGGTATTGTCCTACACTGACCCTACACCTAAAC